>PVLA01012418.1:12419-44579 GCA_004027455.1 Hydrochoerus hydrochaeris | reverse complement strand
ACACACACACACACACACACACACACACACACACACGCCCAGCTGTGTGCCTATCCTTAAACCTGTTGCTGCCTAATCACTGTGCTCAGTGCTCAATGGACCTCTGTCTCCCTCTGTAGTTCACATCACCAATCCCATCCTCCTTTTCTTCTAACAAATTAATCACCTCCTACCGCCTGTTGCCTTGTGGTCTTGGGCCAGGAGTGACATACTTCATACTGAAGATCAACTCTCAGTATGGATTTTTTGAAATGTAATTTATATCTTCCATAAGAAGAGGGTGTTGCCGGGCATGGTGGCACATGCCTGTAATCCCGGCACTTGGGAGGCTGAGGCAGGAGGATCATTATAAATTTGAGACCAGCCTGGGCTACAAAGAAAGCATAAGGCCAGCCTGAACTGCATAGTGAAAACCTTTCTCAAGAAGACAAGGAGAAGGGGAAGGGGAAGGGGAATGGGAAGAGGAAGAATGGCTAGGGATTTAGCTTAGAGGCATAAGCACCTGCTTGGCAAGTGCAAGGTTGTGAGTTCCATCCCCGGTACAAAAAAAAAAAAAAAAAAGGAGGAGGAGGCTTGATGTCCCATACCCACGATCCCAGCATTCAGGGAGGCTGAGGCAGAAATATTTCTGTGAGATAGAGGGCAGGCTGGGCTACAAATGAGTTCAAGACCTGTATCTTTTTTTTTTTTTTTTTTTCTTTTTGAGACAGATATCCCTGTGCCATTCCAGCTGGCCTTGAGATCACTTTGTAGTCCCAGGCTGGGCTCCAATTTAAAATGATCCTCCTTGGGCCGGGGATTTAGCTCAGTGGCTTAAGCACCTGTCTGGCAAGCACGAGGTTGTGCATTCGATCCCGGTACCAAAAAAAAAAAAGATCCTCCTGCCTCAGCCTCCCAAGTGCTGGGATTTCAGGGGTGAGCTACCACTCCTGGGTAAAACCAATATTAAAAAAAGAAAAGACCAGTTTAAATTGCATAGTGAAACCATATCTCAAAAAGACAAACAAACAAACAAAAAACACCAAAGAAAAGAAGAGGAAATCAAGCTGGGCTAAGGCAGGAGGATTGATGCAGATGCCAGACCAGCCTTAGTCAGTGTTCAAGGCCAGCCTGAACTGCACAGAGACCCTGTCTCAAAAAGACTAAATAAATAAATAGGAATCATAGAGTGGGTGGTGGTACACAGCTATACTCCCAGCATTCAGGTGACTGACTAAGCAGGAGCATTGTGAGTTCAAGCCAGCCTGGGGTGTGTGGAAGACCCTGCCTCAGGGGAAAAATGCTAGTAATAACAAAAATTGAAAGTAGAGGCTGAGGATGGTGGTGTACACCTGCAATCTCAGCACTTAGGAAGCTGAGGAAGGAGGATTGCTGCAAGTTCAAGGGCAGCTTGGCCTAGATAGTGACATCCTGTCTCAAATAAAATAAAACAAAGCAAAACAAAACAAGACAAAAATAACAATAATAAGATAAAACTATAAAACAATTTTAAAGTATAACATCTACTTTAATATTTCTTTCCCAAGACACAGTTTTCTTCAGTCCATTAACATATGTGCTGCTGAAACTGGCTGGCTCTCTTCAGTCCATTAAGACCCAGTTCCCTCCATGGGCTTTGGTGCAGGTCATGGGGCAGCACCAGCAGGTTTAAATCAGGGTGGAGATGTTCAGTCCTTCCTAGCTTCACTTTGATGTGAATGGCACAATTGACACAGTAATGCAGCTTCACATAGAGTTTGGGAAGGATGTAACCGTAGAAGATGCTTGCTTCGGAAATGTCCCTGATGGTGGCAGCCTCTACAGTATTTTGAATGACAAATCTCTTAATGGCTTTTTTTTTTTTTGTACCAGGGATCAAACTTATGACCTTGCACTTAGCAGACAAGCACTTGAGCCACTGAGCTAAATCCCTGGCCTAATAGCTTCCTTATTGGGTATGTACTTGACACAATTCATGCTGCAAATAGGATGCACATGACTGCAGCCCTTTTTGGCATGACTGTTGTTCCTTCTTTTTTTCATCATCTTGGAATGAAGGACCTGAAACTGAAAGTTGTTTTTAAAAATAAATGTACTAGGGGAGGAGCTAAAGATGGCCAATCAGTGAGCAACAAAATACAAAGCCTCCTGGGAGAAACAACTCATATGCCAGAATAAAACATCCTGGAGAGACCCAGACAGAGGGAGATGTATCCTCTTGACACAGGAAGAAATTTAAATATAAAAACCCTTGTCAAACACATCAGGACTACAACTGGAACAGCTAAAAATTACAGGACACAGCATTTTGGCTACAACCCACCAAGTTTGCGCAGGCCTGTTTGCACCAGCTTGAATCTGCACTGGCAGGCAGAGTCACCCAAACTCGTGCCGGCTGCCACTCACAGGAGCCACAGCAACGATGAAGTCGGGGGTTGGTGAGCCCAATGGAGAGCAGAGCCAGTGAAGGGACCTTGACTAATCCACGGTCAGTGCTGGGAATGAGACCTCCCCACACGGGAAGGGCGTGACCAAATGGTTGACATGTTGGAATCGGGCAAGAGGAGCCTGAACTGGGAGCAACATTGACTTCAGTTGGTTGCTTCCTCCCCAGAGCAGATTTTTGGGATTTTCTTGGACTAGGTCACACCCCTGGCCGGGACCCAATGAGCCATCCCAAATCAATTCCCTGTGCCTAGCACACACTAATCTGGTGAAGGCCTCTGAAGTTTGGCTGGCCTGGTGGGGAGGGGCAGACAGGAGAGGGCAGAGGTCCCTCGCCAGGGTGCTTCAGAGGAACCGTGGCCAACAACAAAAGGAGCTGGGACCTGCACTGTACACCTGTGTGGAGGAAGCCAGGACCATGACAGGAGAGAGAGGCAAGAGGAGGCCCCCAGCCCAGAACCCTGAGAGCCCTGATCCAGGAGAAGGAAAAACAAGGGAGTCTGAGGGCGGCAAACATACAACATCAGACATGGTTTCAATGGACATTAAGAGATATTTTCGGGACCTTGTAGATGAGCTTAAAACTGAAATATTAAATCAGGTAAAGCAAGATATGAGTAGAGTAATAAAAGAAATGGTAAGCATCTCTCAGGAAGATACAGGCAGAAGGGAGGAACAGAAAAAAAGGAGAGAAACATTCGTAAAGAATATAAACAAAATATAGAATACTTGAAGCAGATTCAAAGAGACTACCAGGAAATTAAAAACTACATTGAAAGCTGGCAAAACACCTTAAAAGAAACTAAGGATAGACTGTCAAAACTTGAAGACAAGTTTGCAATGTGTGATCATGAAAGGAAAGATCCCTTAAAAATAACAAGGAAACAGGCAGTAACAATACAAAGGCTAGAAGATGACAAGAGAATCTACAATTTAAGAATAAAAAATGTGAACAAAGAAGCAGGAATACATACAGTTGAATTACGAAGGCTATTCACGGAAATAATTAAGGAAAACTTCCCAAGCATGGGAAAAGAAAATGACACTCGGTTATGTGAAGCATACAGAACTCCAGCCACCTACAACCCAAACAGAGCTACACCCAGACATATAATAATCAAGATACCAGAAATTAAATATAAAAACATAATATTAAAAGCTGTCAGAGAAAAGAAACAGATTACCTATAAAGGTAGGCCCATCATAATCATGGCTGACTTCTCAACACAGACCATCAGATCAACAAGAGTTTGGAGTGAAGTATGCCAAGCCCTGAAAGAAAATAACCTCCAGCCCAGATTGATGTACCCTACAAAACTGTCACTAGAAATTAATGGAGAAACAAGATGCTTCCATGACAAAGAAGAACTGGGCGAGTTTGTGACCACCAATCCAACCCTACAGAGAATACTGAAGGACATTCGAGAGAGAGAGAGAGAGAGAGAAAATACCAGGATTTTAGAAACAGTGGCAGAAAGGCCTCAATGAGCAGGGCAGGCAGTACAGTGAAGGAGAAAAGTAGACAAAGGCAGAAAATAACATAGCAGAAATGAGGCAGAGAAGGATAACTAGAATCTCTAACATAGATGACCTTGATACGCTATATTGTTAATAGTGCACCAGGATTTAAAACCCACATTACTCACACCACTCTGCTTAGCTGTATTATATTCTATTGCAGTCATTCTACCTGTACTAGATTTGAGGGCACAGACAGTTATCCCAAAAATAACAGGATGCAGACGGTAATCATCCTTATTTTCCTATTAAATTAAAGCTCTGTTTTAACATGATCATAATCGAATCTGGTTTGTTAGATTGTTGTTTTGTATTGATAGACTTTATTCAAAGCTGTTATGATTGATAGTACCAAGTCTGAGAGTATAGGCAACTTCACTTAAGATGACAAGATTCACTAGAATATCCACTCTGGTTTGATTATTACCTGCTTTTGAAGTTTTATACTGTCTACAATGTTTTATTTTTACTAATATTGTTATGTACTTCTATATTCAATTATGCCTGATGATATAGACAATTCTATTGAAGATAATAAGAAACAACACAGTAATCATTGTAGATCAACTTGTATTGTGGTTTTATACGACTTTTTGGTTTCATGTTTTTATAGGAATTTGTTTTGTTTTGTCTTGCTATGTTTTGTTTTTCCCTCTAACACAGAAAGGATAGAAATACATGTAAAGACTTATGGATGCATAGCTGTTTACAGTCTCATTGTTTGAATATCTACTTTGTATGCTTTAATTTTGTAACTTGAACAACTATTTCTAAGAGGACAATATGTAATTTATCAACTAGTGATTTCTTAGTGTTTATCTTTTTGCTAAAATTCTGTATTATTGCTACCCTTTACATACTTTTGTTTATCTTTAAATAATAAAAAAAAGATAATAAATAAATGAAGTAGAAAAGCAGGGCATGGTGGCACATGCCAGGCAGTAATCACAGCATGTTGGGGGGCTGAAGCAAGGGAATAGCAAGTTTAAGCCCAGTCTGAGCCTGACCTATTTAGTGACTTAACAAGACCCTGTGTCAAAATTTTCAGTTTTTTTTAAAAAAGGGCTTTGGCCAGACATGGTAACAAATACCTGTAAAACCAGCACTCAGGAAGCTGAGGTAGGAGGATCACTGTGAGTTTGAGGCCAGCCTGGGCTATGTAGACAGTTAAAGTCCAGCCTGAAGTACCTAATGAGACCTTGTCACAGAAATAAATAAATAAATAAATAAATAAATAAATAAATAAATAAATGTGTGTAAAATGAAAAAAGGACTGAGAATGTGGCTCGGTGCAAAGGCTCTGGGTTTGTTCCTCAATACTGCCCCCCCCCCAAAAGTGTTTTATTCCATATGGTCATTTACTTGTCTCTATTTTAGTCTAATCCCATTTTTTTTTCTTTTTTATTTACTTCTGCAAATAAATTCAACTGAGAATGAACCCAGGACCTCTGCACTAAGCTGTGTCTCCAGCCCCCTCCTTTTTTTAAGTTTTAAAATTTTTATTAGTATATGTTTGCAGGACATAGTAATCTAAGCCCCTTTTTTCAATTTTTTTTTTTTTTTTTGGTGGTACCAGGGATTGAACTCATGACCTCATGTTTGCCAGGCAAGGCACTTATGCCTCTGAGCTAAATCCCCAGCCCTCAATTTTATTTTGTTTTATTTTTCCTATTTTTATTTTAGAGACAGGATCTCACTAATTGACTAGATCACCCAGGTTGGGCTAAAATATGCGATTCTCCTGCCTTAGCTGGTACTACAGATGTGCACTACCACACCTGGCTACAATTTGACATTTGATATATCTTTACATTGTGAAGTGATTACTAAATCAAGCTAAATAATCACTGTTACTTCCCAGAGTTACTTATTATTTATTTATTTTTAGGGACAGGGATTGAACTCAGGACCTTGCTTTTGCCAGGCAGGTGCTTATGCTGCTGAGTTAAATCCCCAGCCAGAGTTACTTTTTAAAAATGAGACCATTTAATAAAAATTGGGCACATTTTGAGTATACATTGCTAATTATAGTTGAGGGGGTGTATAGAGCACCTGCCTATTATCACAGAGCTATACATTCAGTCACCAGAACTTACCATGCAGCACTGAAACCACTATACTGTGATAACTATCATTTTCCTCTTTCCCACAGTCCCTGGCAAATAATTCCATACTCTGCTTCTGAGTTCAACTTTTTTAGATTGCACATAATGAGACTGTGCAATACTTGTCTTGCTGTCCCTGGCTTATTCCAGTTATCAGAAAGTTCTAAAGGGGAGCTGGGGATTTGGTTCAGTAGTGTAAGCACCTGTCTGGCAAGCATTAGGTTGTGAGTTCAATCCCTGGTACCAAAACAAAAACAAAAACAAAAAAGAAAGTCCTAAAAAAAAGTCCTTAATTTCATCCACATTGTCACAAATGACTGTGTCCTTCCTTTTGAGGGCTGAATAATATTCTATTATATATCGTATATTTATATATGTTATATTTTCTTTAGCTATTCATCTGTCAGTAGACACTTGGGTCAATTTTGTATCTTGGCTAGTATAAGTAGTGCTGTAATGAATGCAGAAATGTAGCAATCCCTTTAGTATACTGATTTTATACCCTTTGGGTGTCTACCCAGTACAACTCCTAGACCATATGCTAGTTCTAATTTTTCAAGGAACTGTGATGTTTTCTTCACACAATGATGGTACCAATTTATATTCTCTCTTCCAACAGTGTGGAAGGGTCCCCGCTCTGCACATCCTAGGATGTTTTTCAGGGCTGACCCTGACCTTGGGACTCTAGATCCTTACATGAACGCTAGCGGGCTCAGATGAGAGACAAACACCTTGCACAACTCCACCTCATGTACTCTTGGGCTCCAGGGTGTTTACTGGCCCCTCACCTTGGGCTTTGCTCATTCCTGACCTCTGTGCTCTGTTTTACTCTTTCTCTCTGTGATTCATTCATCCTTCGCAGGCCTCTTCTGCAAAGCTCAGCTCCAGAACCTTGTCCTCCCGGGCTTTCCACGCTGCTCACCTGTCCACCACCACCCTGGGGGCTGATCCCACTTTGATCATTGTGCACCTGCTGGCACCACCCACTCCTCCCATGGTGATTCCATACCATCTCCTCCACCACTGCTCACAACTCCCTTCTTTTTATTTTTTTAAATATTGTTTAAATATTTTATTTTGTGTTTACTAAATGTAGTCTTTAGTCTGTGGCCATTTGCAAGGATATCCAGGTTCCTGACCTCTGTCTTGAGCAACTGCAGCAATACAACTCCTTTTTTTTCTTCTCTATTTATTTACTTAGTTTTTTTTTTTGTCGTTGTTGTTGTTTGGTACTGGGTATCGAACTCGTGATTGCACACTTGCAAGGCAGGTGCTTATGCCAGTGAGCTAAATCCCCAGCTATTTATTTATTTTGGTACCAGGGATGAATTCATGACCTCACACTTGCCAGACAGGCGTTTGTACCACTGTGCTAAACCCCGAATCACAACTCCCTTCTTTTTTTTTTTTTTTTTTTTGGTACCGGGGATTGAACTCATGACCTCATGCTTGCAAGGTAGGTGCTTAAGCCACTGAGCTAAATCCCCGGCCCCCACAACTCCCTTCTTAAAAAAAATTTTTTTTATTATACAGTTCCCAGTAGATAATGATTACATTATGGTAGGGAACTGGTACATGCCCACATCTTAATTTAACATCCTATGCTGACTTCTACTCAGCTTCCCAAACTCCTTCAAGGTTGGGCTCACTGCTCACTCTGGGAGAACACTTGCCTAGCATACTGGAGGGCCTGGGTTCAGTCCTCAGCACTGGAGGAAACAGAACAACAACAAAGCCCATTTCAGCTGTCACATCTTCATGCTTCTGGGAACTGGGGCAGGGTTGGGGGCCACACTGGGGATTCCCAGGGTCTTTGCATGGAGCTTTACCCTCAGCCCTATTTATTTACGGTTTGTTTAAAACAGAGCCTCACTAAGCAGTCGGGGCTAGCTACGAGCTCACTATATGGCCTGTGGCCACTTCTCTGCAGTCATTTTGTCTATGTCTGTCTCCCATACAAAACCCCAGCATCTTGGAGGCAGGATCTATATTACAAACTCTGGCTGCCAGAGGCCTGCAGGAATGAGAGTGCTGCCCTCAGATGCATGGATAGACACAGGTTTCCAGGTCTTGCAGGGAAATCTCTTGGGCTCCCTCCTTTGGTTCCAAGCCTCTCCTGGTCAGGCCTGACCCTGTGCAGGCTACTGGTTCCTCTCTTTATGTGTTACCGGGCAGCAGGAAGGCAGTGTGTGCTGCCATCAGACATGGGTGCTTTGTTCACATCCCCACTTACCATGCTTTCCGATTCTTTCCTTCCTTCCTTCCTTCCTTCCTTCCTTCCTTCCTTCCTTCCTTCCTTCCTTCCTTCCTTTTACAAGAAAAATTTTTTCCAATGCTAAGGATCAAACCAGGAATGAGCTTTACCACTAAGCTACACTCCCAAAACTTTTATTTTTAATCTTATTTATGTACCTATTTATTTTTTGGTTGTTTTACAGAGCTGGGGATTGAACTCAGGGCCTTTGCACTAAGCTATACTACAAGCCCTTTTGTTTGTTTATTTATTTATTTATATGTTTATTTATCAGTACCTGGGATCGAACTCATGACCGAATCCTGCAAGGCAGGCACTTATGCTGTTGAGCTAAATCCCCAGCCCCTTGTTTATTTATTTACTTATTTATTTATTTTTAAGCCTTTTCATAGTTTAAGACAGGATTTCACTGTGCCACTAAATTTTCTAGCCTGAGCTGGGTATGGTGCTGCATACCTGTAACCCCAGTACTTGGAAGGCTGAGGCAGGAAGATTGCCATAAATTCCAGGATTATGTAGTGAGTTTAAGGACAGCCTGCACTATATAGTGAGACCCTGCCTCAAAAAACAAAAATAAAAACAAAACAAAACAAAACAATAAAATTACCTAGCCTGAAGCTGGTTATGTGACCCGGCCTGACCTCAAACTTGCTATCCTGCCTCAGCCTCCTGAGTGCCATAGTTCTAAGTGCAGGTTACTGTGTGCAGCTCCTTCCTTCACTTGTTTATGTACTTATTATGTTTGTTATATGCTTACCTGTCCACAGTGTTATGCATTAGACGTATACATGCACACATACATACCCCCTTATTGTTTTTCTGAACTATTTGGGAATAAAACTGTGGCTCTAATGCCCCTTTGTTCCTAACCAGTTTCTTGTGTGTGTTCTAAGGCCCGGAGCATTATCTTATACAAGCCAAGCAGGATATCAGAATGAGGAACTTTAATGTTGATCCAGACCTGCTATCTAATCAGTGCACTGCCTGCACATTTCAACAGCTGTCCCAATCACGTCCTCCTTGGGCTGATTTGATTTGATTCTCCCGCCCAGATCCAGCCCAGGGCCACACGCTTTCAGCTGTCCAGGCCTCACATCCCTCCATCCCTGGCCCTTCTTTGTCTCAGGACCCTGCCATTTGCACGGCCTCCAAACCAACTGTCTTGCTTCCTCACAGGTTTAAAAATGACCCCGAAGATGCGACCTCTAACTACATGGTTGCTGACCTGACCTGGCTTCTCCAGACTTAGATGAGGAACCCTTGTAAAACCTTAAGTAAATGACACCAACAAATTCCACTTTGACCACTATCTTGTTAAAATTCCTCAAAAAAGTTAACTCACTGCACCCAAAGTACCTTAACAAAAGCCAGGCTGTCCTCCTGCTAGTGGATGCTCTTCCTCAAAGGGGTTTATGTGCTGTTTAATGATTTTTCACAAATAGTTTTTCTTACCTTTAAACTGTTACTCATTGGATTTTAATTCAGCAGGCTCACTCTCAAACAGGGCCATTGGCCCCACTAATGGCATTGGGGCTGGAGCTCCCTGGGGCCTGTGCAAGTAAAGCTGTACACCCTCTGCTCACCTGGATTTCGTAGCAAACCCAAACAGCCTCTTGGCCTAGTGGCCCAAGAACTCACCAGTTCTGCTTCCCCTGGTTGACTGGCTCACCTCTCAGACTGAAAAATTTTTAGCCCAGCATGATGTCACCTGCCTGTAATCCAGCACTCAGGAGGCTGAGGCAAGAGGATATTAAATTGGAGACCAAGTTGACTAATTTAGCAATACCATGTCTGAAAAAAGGAGTATTACAAATAAAGAGAGGAAGAGGGGATGAAGGGAGGGAAGGGGAAGGCAGAAAAAGGAGAATCATGATATATCATGTACGGGCACAAATTTGCTATGATGAAAGTGATCACTGTATTTCTAAATGTACCAATAACAGAAAAAAAAGGAGAGACAGGTTAGGATGTATGGGAGTCAATCAGTAGTAGCCAATCTCTGGGTTCAATCTCCACTTCCAAAAAAGAAAAACATACATACTTGTAAAACAACTCATACTCAAGGGTCATAGACAGCATCAGACTTGAGATGGGCCTGGTGATGCACATCTGTAATCCCAGCACTTGGGAGTCTGAGGCAGGAGGATTGCCGTGAGTTTGAGGACAGTCTAGGCTATATAATGAGACCCTGTCTCAAAAAACCAAGAAAAGAAAAAAGGAAGGATGAAGGCATCAGACTTTTTTCTTTTCTTTTTTTTTTTTTTTTTGCTTTTTTTTGAGACAGGTTCTTGCTACGCAGTTCAGGCTGGGCTTGAGCTCACTTGGTAGCCAATGCTGGTCTTGAACTTGCAATGATCCTCCTGCCTCAGCCTCAAGAGTGCTGGGATTACAGGCGTGAGCCACCACGCCTGGCTTTTTTGGGTCTTTTTGAGACAGAGTCTCTCTATGCAGTTCAGGCTGGCCTTGAACTTACTTTGTAGCCCAGGCTGGTCTCCAACTTGCAACGATCCTCCTGCCTCAGCCTCCCGAGTACTAGGATTACAGGCGTGAGCCATGATGCCCAGCTAGGCATCAGACTTTAATGAAAGTGAAGTTATTCTAGAAATACTGGTCCATATAATAGCCTCTCCACTTTTGTGGACCAAGAGAGGTTGGGAGGGCAAAGGAGGGACTGCAGGACTTCACTTCACTTCCAGGATTTTCACATGCTTTTTGTTTTTGTTTTTTTGGGACAGGGTCTCCCTATGTAATTCAGACTGTCCTTGAACTCCATGCAGCCCAGGTTGGTCTCTTCCTGCCTCAGCCTCCCAAATGCTGGATTACAGGCATGCACCACCACTCCCAGCTAAACAAGTGTTTTAAAATATCTGTGTTGCGCTGGGGATTTAGCTTAGTGGCATAAGTGCCTGCCTGGCAATCATGAGGTCATGAGTTTGATTCCCAGTACAAAAAAAAAAAAAAGGTCTGTGTCAGACATGGTGGTACACACTTGTAATCCCAGCACTTGGGAGACTGAAGCAAGGGGATCACCATGAGTTTGAAGCCAGCCTGAGCTACATAGTGAGTTCAAGGCCAGCCTGTACTATAAGGAGAGAACTTGTCTCAAAAACAAAAACAAGCCGCGTGTGGTGGCTCACACCTGTAATCCCAGCACTTGGGAGGCTGAGGCAGGAGGATCATTGTGAGTTCGAGACCAGCCTGGGCTACAAAGTGAGCTCAAGGCCTGCCCGAACTGCATAGTGAGACCCTGTCTCAAAAAGACCAAAAATAAAAACAAAAACAAACAAAAAATGTGCACAATACCCTGGGGAAATCTAAGGTGGCCTCAGTGGGAGTGTTGGTTTGTGCTGTGTCAGCTGAAAGCATGTCAGTGTAGTCTGGTGTAAACTCAGCAGTCCCAGGGATTCAGGGAGGAGGAGGGCAAGTGGGAAGCCAGCTGGGACAGTTTATCAGGACCCTTTCTAAAAATAAAGTAATAACAAGGGCTGGGGAAGTAGCTACAACACTGCAAATAAATAATAAATAGGCTGCTCCTAAGTAAGATCTGGGGTGAACGATCTTCTAAATTTATCATCTACTTGCTACCAAAAATAGAGGAGGAGAGTTTTAATTTTTCTCTTGTGTTTTCTAGTCTGTCAAAGCACTGTCTACAAATGTTTCTTTCTTTCTTTTTTTTGGTACTGGGAATCAAACTCAAGACTTTGCACTTGCCAGGCAGGCACTTAAGCCACTGAGCTTTATCCCTGGACTTATGTTTCCTTCCTTTCTCGCCCTTCTACCACACTAAGCTACATCCCTAGCCCTTGCTTTATTTTGTTTGGTTTTGTTTTTTGATACAGAGTCTCACTACACAGTTTAGGCTGACCTTGAACTCACTATGGAGCCCAGGCTGGCCTGGATTTCACTGTGACCCTCCTGCCTCACCCTCCCAGGTCCTGGGATTATAGTGTGAGCCTCTTTTTTAAACAACATTCTGATATTGTCCTAAAGAGTGCCTTTGTGTATTGGTTACTATAGTTGTTGTTTCTGTGCTACTGGAGATTGAACTCATGATCTTGCACTTGCCAGGCAGGCACTTGTGCTGCTGAGCTAAACCCCCCACTCTGGCTAATACAGTATTTTGAAAAGTATTTCCAGACATTTCTCTGTGTGTAACTGAGACAAACCAACATGTTACTATTTTTGGTTAATTAGTTTTCTTGTTGTTTTGAGACAGGGTCTTACCATGTGGCCTATGCTAGCCTCAAACTCACAGGAGAGGCAGGGTGAACTTGAGTTCAAGGCCAGTTTGCCCTACATAGTAAATTCAAGGATACACTTGATTACAAATTGAAACTGTCCTCAAAACCAGAACCAAAACCAAAACCAAACATAGTGAGGGGGGCTGGGGATTTAGCTCAGCAGCATAAGCCCCTGCTTGGCAAGCTCGAGGTAGTGAGTTCCATCCCTGGAACCAAAAAACCCCTCCAAAACATAGACCTTGTCTCAAAAACATAGGAAAACTAGGCATAGCAGCACACTCCTGTAATCCCCATACTCTGGGTGACTGAAGAAGAAAAATTTCAAACGAAAACCCAACACAGGCAATTTAGTGACTTAGACCTTAGCTTAAAAAAAAAAAAAAGGGCTGGAGATGTAGCTCAGTGGCACAAGCGCCTGCCTGGCAAGTGCGCAGCCTTGAGTTCGATCCCTGGTACCAAAAAAAAAAAAAAAGGGTTGGGAGTATAGTAAAATGACCCTGGATTCAATCCTCAAAACCACAAAAACAAACAAACAAGGCCAGGTACAGTGCATGCGTGCCATCCCAGCACTTAGGAGACTTGAGTAAGGAGGATCTTTGAGTTTGAGGCCAGCCTGAGCCCCATAGTGGGTTCAAAGTCAGCCTGAACTACATAGCAAGACCCTGTCTCAAAAACAAAAAAATGAGAAACCAAAGAAGCAAAATATACAAGCACATATCCTGTGAAACCACGTTAACCCTTTTGTTTTTTAGTTTACATAAACTCCAAGTGCACTGTGAAGTACCTGTTTGCCTGATAGTTACCACAACAATAATTTTTTTTGTACAGCCCTTCTGATTCCACAAAGTAAATTAAAGTGTCTTTTATCACTGCTGGGTGTGGTGGTGCAGGCCTGTCCTCCCAGCACTGCCCCCAAAAAGGTGAAAGAAAAGTTGGATGTGATGGCAAAGTCCTGTAAATGCAGCACTCTGGGAGGTTGAGGCAGGAACATCACAAATTAGAGCTGGGTAATTTAGAGAATTAGCAAGACTTGGTTTCAAAATTTAAAAAAGAGGGTCCAGGGATATAGCTCAGTAGCACAAGCAGCAGCCCAGCAAGCACAAGGTCGTGAGTTTGACCCCCCAATCCTTGGTACCCCCTCCCCCCCAAAACCAAAAAATTTAAAAAAGAAAGCATAAAAAGTCTGGGGTCAGGGATATAGCTCAGTGGTGCAGCATTTGCCTGGCAAATGCCAGGCCTTGGGTTTGATTCCCAATACCAAAAAAAAAAAAAAAAAAAAAAGCTTGAAAGCTAGCTCAGTGGGGAGGAGGGGCCCTGGGTTCAAAGACCACAGCCCTAAGCATCTCCAAACTGAAGACCAGAAAGGGTGAGGAAAATGTTTTTCTTTAAAAATGAAATAAACCCCCCTAGCTAGGCGTGGTGGCTCAGGCCTATAATCCCCTCACTCAGGAGCCAAGAGGATCAGTTGTTGCGAGTTTGAGACCAGCCTGGGCTACAAAGTGAGCTCAAGACCAGCCTGAACTGCATAGTGAGACCCTGTCTCAAAAAGACAAAACAAAACAAAACTTAAAATAACTGAAACCAATATGGGATCTTTTTTATTTGTTTTTGTTATTTTATTTTTTTTGGCTCTGTGCTACTGAGCTATATCTTTTTTTTTTTTTTGGTACTGGGGATTAAACTCAAGAACAGTTTACACTACTGAGCTAAATCCCCAGCTAATGAACTATATCCTGGCCCCATTATGAGATTTTGAAATGGATTCTGTACCATAACAATAGAGATATGATGAGAATTATTGGGGAAATACAGACTGTATTATTAGCTAAATTTTAATTTCGTTATTGGTAAGATAGAGAATGGTCTTGCTTTTAGGATTACAGGATGCATTTAGTGCAAGTCCTGGTGTCTTAAAGTTATTCTAAAAAGTTAAAAAAAAAAAGCATTGGGGTACGGCTCAATGGTAGAGCACTTTCTTGGTCCTAGGTTCTGATCTCAACATCACCACCACCAAAAAAAAAAGTAAACACGCAAACTGGACTGGTGGTGCACCCCTGTAATCCCAGCACTCAGAAAGCTGACGCAGGAGGATCCCTACAGGTTCAAGGCCACAGTGGACTACACAGTAAATTCAACGCCACCCTAGAATATACGGGGAGTCCCTATCTCAAAAAACCATAAACAGAAAAAATAACCTGACAAATGACTCCTTTGTCTACGTCAAATTGCGGACCCCTCCCTGCAGTCGAGGTCACAGCGTGCTAACAAAGCCTTCCTGGTTTGGAGTCGGGCACACGCCACCTGCCGGCTAGTCACACACAGGCGGCCTGCCGTCCAGCTAACTGCCCTGCAGGGGCAGCTGCTCCGGGGAGTTTCGCTCAGACCCTGCAGTCCACACTCATTATTAGCCTGGCGCTCTCGGGGCGAGGACCCTGTGTCCTGAAGACTTCCGCTTCGTGCACTGCAAAGTATGTCTTGCCCAGGGCATGTGCTGATACATTTTAAAAATCCGTTGCGTGGGCTGGGATAAGCGCCTGCCTGGCAAGTGCAAGGTCATGAGTTCAATCCCTGGTACCGCAAAAAAGAAAAAAATATCCGTTGCGTGTGAGGCACGTTCCCAGCCTCCAGCTGAGAGAGGATGATCAGGAGTTCAAAGTCAGCCTGGGCATTTTAGGAAGACCCTGACCCTGCCTCCCCCAAAAGTTTACAAAATGATTGACCTCACGTAGAGCAGTTTTTCCTACACTGTCAACCGGAGAAAATTTATTAATGATATTCGGTCAACTAACACATTTTCTTGGCCCAGTGACTCTCTAACGCTTTGTATCTAGTTGTGGAGACGAGACAACGACTAGGACAGTATTTGTTTCTACCATTCTTCGAAACCAGGGGCAGAGCCGGGGATATACAGTTTAGTGACACAGTGCCTACTTGGCAAGTGACCTGAGTTCAATTCCCGATGAGGGGGAAAATAATAACACCCAGGGGCAGAAAAACATACATACCCCATAGTAGGTGAAAGCGCTGCTCACATTTTACCTTCGCCCATAAATTAAGGTAAATTACTTTAAACAAATGAACTGGGCGTGGTGGCACATGACGGTAATCTCAGTTTTCGGGAGGCGAGGGCAGGATGTTCACAGGTTGGGCTACCAAGTGAATTAAAGATCAATCTCCCACCAAAAAAAAAAAAAAAAAAAAAGCCAGCCGGGATTCATAGTGAAACATTGTCTCGAAAAAACAATAAATAAATACAAAAACCACCAAGTGAAATTAAATGATAGTATAAAATTAAGAATTAAATAACTGAAAAATAAATGAAACTAAACCTTAATAAAGTGAAATAATAAACCAACTAAAATGAGCAAAGTGAGATGAAATCAATACAAACAAAAAGTAAAAAAGCGAAAAAAACAGAAGAATATGAATGCTATGAAAGTAATAAGACAAGCACCGGAATCCCGGAGGACAGTGTCTTTGCTGGCAGGGTTCCGCTTTTGAGCCCCGCGTCTCCGGCCTGCTCGAGTGGCAGCAGGGCTGGGTGCAGGTCCGGGCGCTGAGCCCGGCGCGGTTCGCTGCGAGTCCCGCGGAGCCGCGCAGGAGGCCGGGCTCGGGCCACGCCGCGCTCGCTGTGCCGCCAGTAGGTGGCGTCCCGCGCCCCGAGCTGCAGAGCATTGGCGCTCCTGAGTCCGGGCGGAGGAACACCGGCGGCCTCTTAAACCTCTGGGATTTGGTAAAAATGTGCGCGAAGCCGGGCGTGGTGGAGACGCCTGTGATCCCAGCGCTCTGCGAGGCTGATACAGGAGGAGTGCAAATTCGCGCCCAGCCTGGGCAGTTTCGCCACTTAGGGGGGCCATGTCTACCAAAACCAACAACAAAAGCGCTGAGCGCAAAGGTCCGGGGTCCCCGGGGCCAGGCCGGGACCAGCCCTGAAACGCCTTTGCTTTTGCCCCGCCGCCCGTGCCTCCCAGAGGCCCGCGCAGAGGCCGAGCGCGATGCTGGTTCGTTAAAGTCCTGGGGTCGCAGCTAACGGAGGAGACCGGGCCCGGGCTCGGGAGGTGGCTCGTCTCACACCCGGCTCTCTCTCCTCCGTGGACAGCCCCGAGCTGTCTCAGACACAGTTGTCAACGCGTAAAGCGCGGAGGGAGGACCCCCGCCTGCCCGCGCCCCTGGCGAGGCAGCGTCCTGAGGAGCCCCTGGGCCAGGCGGTGCCGGGCACACGCGCGGCGGCCTCCCCAGGAGTCCCGGCCCGGCCGTCCGCGAGGGGGCGGGCGGGGAGGGGCGCGCGGCTCTCATGCAAATACGGCTGTGCCGATCCGGCCGGGCGCCTCCGCGCCTCCGGGAGGCCGAGGCCGGGACAAAGCCTGTGCATTTTCTCCATGTGAAAGGGCCGCATTCCTAGGCTGGGAGGCCGCTAGGCCGCCGCCCCCCTCTTCCCATTCACGCTCGGACCACACAGAGCGCCTCTCGCGCCAAATGCTCGAAGCTTCGTTTCAGCTTTTCTTTTGACCCGGGCGATGCATACGAAATGTAGATATTTCCCTAAACGCCGGCTTTGACATTTAATGCGATCCTAAGTAGCCTGAAATGTGGACGGGATTAGGAGGAGGCTGGGGGCCCACAGGGACACTTGGCCAAATCCCCCTAAATCCTCTAGGACAATTGTTTGTCACCACACGGATTCCCTTTGCCCAAATGAGGGGGCTAATGAACTCGCGGCCTCCTCCCAGGGCTACCCCACCCCCACCTCGGCGTGCGTTTCTGCCCTGGCCTTCCCAGGGAGCAGGGGGAGATGAATGTGCAAATCGCGGCTTTGTGCAAGCGTTTGTTTACTTTCGGCCAGGCCAGCTGACTTGGAGGATTGAGTTTGACCAGTAACCAACCCACTCATCCCGGGCCACTATTTAACTCACTCTGCGAGGCTGCGAGGGTCGAGGATGCAGAGCCCCAGGAGACCTGGTTCAACTCCACCGTACGCCCTGGGGAACTAATACTGCCAGGCCTAGGGAGGAAACCCCAGCATCCAGCCCAGCAGACTGCGTGTTTCTCCAGAACAATCCACACCCTGTGTAACACGAGGCTGTCTTTAAAGGCACTCAGAATGTAGGAGGGGAAAGAAAACAGTTGACAAAGAACACTATGGAGACAGAATGTGGCCTGGCTTGCAGATTTGCCCACTTATTACAGGGTTTGAGACATCCTTACCAGCCCAGAATCTGCCCTCAGTGAGCCCTGTGAAAGGTGGAGTTGGGGCATAAGAGGACTCCTTGGATTGGCAGGGTGAGATGCCAGACGGTGACAAATTGAGACTTGAGGGAGAAACTTGTAGGCAGCAGAGCAGACTGAGGCAAAATCCTGATGGTGGGAGACTCCCTTTGGAAGTGGCAGAGAACCCAGTTTGGTAAACACATGGGTGTAGCAGAGGGGTGAACAGAAGCTGAGCAGGGAGAGTGGAGCAGAGCAGTTAACCGGAAGAGACTCAGAATGTCTCCCTGCAGGTGCTCAGGCAGCTATGCTGCAAAGGCAACAGGCAGGTGGAGAGGCTGCCAGACCTGGAGCTTTTGGCATCACAAGGAGACTTGGGCAACTCTGGTAAGAGTGGAGGAGAATGGATATCCTCACCCCCCCACACCCTGCATTAATAATTTTTAAATTATTAAAATTTAATTTTTAAAATTTTCAAAAATTTATTTAAATAATTTTTAATATTTCAGTAATTTATTATTTTTAATAATTATTAAAAATAAAATTTTAATTTATTTTTAATTTGAGACCCTTTTTTTTTTTTTTTTTTTTGGTACCGGGGATTGAACTCATGACCTTGAGCTTGTCAGGCAGGTGCTTAAGCCACTGAGCTAAATCCCCAGCCTGAGACCCTATTTTTAATGGGATTTTATAATCTCATTGTATTGGGCAGCATATCTATACCACAAAAAAGTGTATATGCTAGTATGGTGTTGCACACATTTGTAGTTTCAGCTACTTGGGTGGCTGAGGCAGGAAGTTCACTTGATTTCAGGAGGGCAGTCTATACAACACTGTGAGACCCAGTTTCTAGTAAAGAAGGAAGAAAGGAGGGAGGGAGAAGGAGAGAGAGGAAGGAAATGTTGTAGAAGTTGGATGTGATAATACATGCCTGTAATTCCAACACTCTGAGAGGCTGAGGCATGAAGAATCCAAGTTTGAGCCCTTCCTGGGCAACTCAGCAAGGCCTGTCTCAAAATTAAAAAAAAAATGAGGATCTGGGATTTAGCTCAGCGGCATAAGCGCTTGCCTGGCAAGAACAAGGTTGTGAGTTTGATCCCTGGCACCAAAAAAAAAAAAAAAAAGGCCAGGTTTGGTTGTACATGCCTGTAAACTCAGCACTTGGGAGGCTGAAGCAGGAGGTTTGGAGATTGAGGCCAGCCTTGGCTACATGGTGAGAACCTGTCTCAAAAACCAAAGAAAGCCTGGCAGCCTTGTGCTTTCAGATGCCCAGAGGAACTGGCATCTGAAGAGAGGTTTATTTTGGCCTACAGTTTTGGAGGTCGTTATCCAAGATTGGACAGCCCATGGCTTCGGGCCCCTGGAAAAGCCTGCAAAGGCATCAAGAGCCCATGGTAGACAGCAATGTATGCGCACCCCTATTTATAGCAGCACAGTTTGTAATAGCCAGATCCTAGAAACAACCTAAATGCCCATCAACTGAGGAATGGATAAAGAGATTTTTTTTTTTAATTGGTACCAGGGATCGAACTCATGACTGCATGCTTGCAAGGCAGGTGCTTATGCCACTGAGCTAGATCCCCCAGCCCGAGATATATTTTTATACAGTGGTGTACTACTTGGTCATAAAGAAGGATAAACTGGAGATTTTTTTAAAAATCTTTTTGAGACAGGGTCTCACTATGCAGTTGAGGTTGGCCTTGGGCTCACTTTGGTAGCCTGGGTTGGTTTTGAACTTGTAATGATCCTCTTGCCTCAGCCTCCCAAGAGCTGAGATTACAGGCATGTGCCACCATGCTTGGCTCAAACTGGAGACTTTTATAGGTAAATGGATGCAACTTGAGACCATACTTGTAAGTGAAATAAATCAAACACACATGTGTAAACATTGTATTGTCTCAATAGAGAAGCTGAAAGAAACAACAGATGTGTATATGTATATAAAAAAAAGATAGTTAAGATAGTTATACTACTGAAAAGAAAGATTTGTGCTGATACTCTTTGGACAATTGAATGCTGATATCTTGTGCTCTGGGTCAATGATGATTTGGGGACAACAATGTGCAATGTATGTACCATTGTTGCCCCAATTGAAGAGTTTTGAAAAAAAATTATTCTCTTTGAAATAAAATGCCTTTGGAGGAAAAAAAAAAAAAAAAGAGCTGGTAGGAAGGAACCCTTAGCAGAGTAAACTGCTTACAGCTCCTGAGGTGAGAAACAGGGGCTGAGGGCCAGCAGTGCCACACCAATGACCTGAAGACCTTCCCTATAGGACTCCAAGGGCACCTCCCAACAGCACCTCCCTGGGGACCTCCGGGGACTACTAGGCAATCAAACCACTGCAAGTCCGTGATCCTCACCTCACTGAGGTGTAAGAACTCTCACCATCTCTGCTTTCTGAATCCACTTGGGAAGAATCTGTTTTATTGACAGAGCCACCTGTATTGGGCGTGGTGGCAAACACCTACAATCCCAACATTCTGGGAGGCTGAGGCGTGATAAGCAATTGTGAACTCAGCCTGGGCAGCTCAGTGACTTATTGAGATCCTGTCTCAAAAAAAAAAAAAAAGGGTGGTGATAAGTGGTGGCTAGGGACATAGTTCAGTGCAAAGGCCCCATTACTGCAAAAGTGGACACTCACAACTGCATTACAGAGCAATGGACACTGTAAGTACATTCATCCATATATATATATATATATATATATATATATATATATATATATATATATATTTTTTTTTTTTTTTCATCCACGTTTAAATAGAGAAATGTACCAGGCATTGTGGTGCCCACCTATAATCAGGAGGCTGAGGCAGGAGGACTGCTGCCAGTTCAAGGCCATCCTGAACTACACAGGCAACTGAACAAAAAACCAAGAGACCCCCTAAAACCCACAAAAAGCAACCTCTATGCCCCCAAAAAGGAGAAATTCTTTTTGTGGATGGTATCTAGTTAAGTAAAATATTCACTGTGTATCCTTGTTTTTGAAATTTTTGTTTTTTGAGACAAGGTCTCACAATATAGTTTAAGCTGCCTTAAACTTGAAGGGATCCTCTTGCCTCAGCTCTCAAGAGCTGGGATCACAGGTAGGTGCCACCATGCCCAGCTCCCTCAATTGTCAGTAACAGAATGAATGGTTCAGATGAAGTTCCAGATGAATCACATGCTATTCAAACACTTGCTTCTTTTGTGAGACACAACCAAAATGTAGATATCTTTTTTTTGGTAGCAGGAATTGAACTCAGGACCTTGCACTTGCCAGGCACACACTGTGTCACTAAGCTACATCTCTGGCCATAAATTGCAGATTCTGGTGTATTGCATGTCCCCAGGTGAAGCTGTCTCTAACTCAGGGGGCTGGTGGAGTGGGACAGTAAAGGACCCCCTGCAATGGCAAGATCTGATGAATGTCCTAGACACCATTTAATTGGCAGTAGGGAGGGGTTGTCATTTAGCTTTTCTAAAGCAAGTCTGTATCATTTTCCTATTTCAAATTAGCACATCCGCTAGGTGGCAGGTTCTGACCATGTCATTCCCCTACACATACTTGTATGCTGGCAAGTGACTTTTAAGTTGTTTGGATTTTCAGTGTCAGCTCTGAACCCAGAACTGCCTACTAATTGATTCTAAAGCCAGTGCTTAGGCTGAACCAGGCCAATGCAGCACAGCTTGTCTACCTGGAAACTTCTAGGGTTTTTTTGGTCTTTCTGAGACAGGGCCTCATTATACACTTCAGGCTGCCCTGAGTTTCCTTTGTAGCCCAGGCTGGTCTTGAACTGTCAGTGATCCTCCTGACTCAGCCTCCTGAATGCTGGGATTATAGGTGTGAACCCGCTCCCCCCCAGCTCTTTTTGAAGACATGGTTTCGCTATGTGGTTAGCCTGGCCTCAAACTCACAGTGATACTTTTGCCTCAGCCTCTGAGTGCTGGGTAATAGGCATGTGTAACCACAAGTGGCTTGTCTGGAACCTTTTTTCCTTTTTACAAAATTTATTTTTGTTTGTCTGCAACTTTTAAGCAAATGATTCCTACAGGATCAGTCATTTCTTTTGAACCTGATCACACATGCTCTGTGGGTTATTACATATTGTAGTTTTAACTAATCATAAAGTATGGTAACTCCAGTCTGTTCTGTCCACAGGTCAACTATTCAAAAACCATGATGTTTCTCTCTGCCAATGTTTATTTTTATTTTTTGTTTTTTTTTGGTACTGGAGATTGAACTCGTGACCTGGTGCTTTCTCTGCCAGTTTTTAAAACTTCAACAGAAAATCTCACATGTTAAAATAACAATTGCTGCCAGGGATGTAGCTCAGCAACACAAGTGCCTGCCTGGCAAGTAGGTCATGAGTTTAATCCCTGGTGAAAACAAAAAACAAAACCAACCAAAAAAGAACAAAAAACAAAAAAATTAACACAAAAACAAAAACAAAAAAACCAGTTGCAAACTGGGTGTGGTAGTGCACTCCTGTAATCCCAGCATGTAAAAAGCTGAGGCAAGAGAATCATCTGCAAATTCAAAACCGGTCTGGGCTACAAAGTGAGCTCAAGGCCAGCCTGAACTGCATAGTGAGACCCTGTTTCAAAACAAAAACCCCTGCAAAAACACAACAGTTACAGGATTGTTCTGAAGCCTGTTTTAATTGCCTGTGACATGGATACATCGTGTGATTGCTCAAAACAGTTTCTCATAGCTTATAGGACAAGGCTGAAAATGAATCTGTGAATCCTCAATTTCAAGAAAACATCTTGCAAAGAAGTCAGGGGCCGGATGGTCTCAAAATAGCCTCTTCACAATTAGCACCCTTCACCATGTCTTTTATTCATCTGCTGATATAACAAACAAGGTCAGTAAATACTGCCCCAGGTCTCGGGCAATGGTTTTCCAAAAGCAGAGCATCACTTTCTCTGCACAGTAGTGAATGCTGGCATCTGGATGGGCTGGATTGGGTGGACGGGCTGGAACACTGGCTTCTTCCTCACTTCTGAATGTGCTTTCACTGTTGGGAGCAGCTGATTCCTTTTGATGATCTGCAAGGCCAACTGGGTGTTACCTACAAAAACACTTCCATTAGTAAACAAGCACATGGGTGCCATGCAGGTGGTGCCATGCAAACAAAGGGGTCCAGCAGCAGAGACCTGAAAGGGGCACAGACTGCAGTGCTGGCTGGGCCTGGGAGTTGCAACTTCAGTGATAAGAGGGTGGCTTGGACAGTTTTTTTTCCCTTTAGGGTGCTGAAGATGATCCTATGGCCTTATGCATGCTAGACAAGTGCTCTATCACTGACTGAGGTGCATCCCAGCCCCTTAACAAGGGAAAATCTATCCCTTCCTTCTGGATTTCCTTTGCTGAATCCTGCCTATATTTGACACTCCTGATTCTGTCTGTGAAGAAGATAAAAGTATTGATTTTGAAGAGAAAAAGCAGACGACAAAAATTCTGGCCTCCTTGAAGGGACACAGTGTCTTCCAGAGAGGGACTCACCATTCTGCAGCTCCAAGTAGACAGCCAGCAAGATGGCCTCAGGGGGCACCTCCTTTGGGTGAATCATGGAAGCCGCCTTGCACAAACAGAAAGGCATTCATGAAACCCAGTGTTTTTTTTTTTTTTTTTTTTGATACTGGGGAGTCAAACTCATGACCTTGTGCTTGCCAGGCAGGTGCTTAAGCCAGTGAGCTAAATCCCCAGCCCTGACCCAGTGGCTTTCAAAACTCCAGGTAATGACCAAAAAAAGATCAAAACCCCCCCAAACAATATGTTTTCTTAGTTAAGTGGTTCAACATTTACTTTCTCTTGACTAATCCATACTGACTTGGGTTTGTTTGTTTTCTTGTTTTCCTTTTACAGAACATTTCACTCTATGGCTGGCCTTGAGCTCATTTTGTAGCACAGGCTGACCTTGAATTCACAGTGATCGCTCCTGCTTTAGTCTCCTGAGTGCTGGGATTACAGGTGTGTGCCCTTGTACCCAGCTGAGTTTTTTTTTTTCTTCAGTACTGAGCATTGATCTGAGGGCCTCAAATGCTAGACAAGTGCTCCACCAGTAAGCTACATCTTCACCTCTATTTATTTTGAGACAGGTTCTTGCTAAATTGCACAAACTGGGCTCAAACTTGGGCTCCTCCTCCCTCTGTCTCTCAGAGTGCTGGGATGACAAGAGTATGCCACCACACCTGGCTCTACTGAGTTCTTAATAAAAGAAAGTTGTTCTTCCCCCTTGGGAGCTTACCAGCTTGGGTTCTTTATTCTATATTTTGTCTGTATGGATACCTTGATTTTTTTTTTTTTTGTTGGACATCCTGATTTTATACTTTAGACATATCTATATACACACAACTATATATAACACAACTGATACATAAAAAAACCCGGATGTCGGGCTGGAAATGAAACAGTGGGAGAGTGACTGCCTACCATGTTGTGCGAGGCTATGGATTCAATTCTTAGTATCGCAAGAACAAACAAAAATCTCAGGGTCTACCTGTTTTCCTAAGTAACATCTCAGTATTATAAGCTGCAAGCAGTTATCAGTGTCAGGAATAAGAGTTTAAACTTTTTTTCTTTTTCCTATATTGGAGATTGAAGTCAGGGCCTTTGTGCTGAGTTACAGTGCAGCATCTCTGCTTTTCTGAAATTTCTGAGACAGCTGTGCATGGTAGCAGGCACCTGTAATCCTAGCACTCGGGAGGCTGAGGCAGGAGGATTGCCAACCTTTTCTCAAACAAACAAACAAAACCCCAACTTTTGAAACAGGGTTCCTGAAGTCACTTAGCTACCCAGGTGGGGTTTGAACTTAGGATCCTCCTGCCTCAGCTGGCCAGCATGCTGGGATCACAGGTGTGCATGTTAGTTGTTCTCTCTTTTTCTTTCTTTTCTTTTCTTTTCTTTTCTTTTCTTTTCTTTTTTCCTTCCTTCCTTCCTTCCTTCCTTCCTTCCTTCCTTCCTTCCTTCCTTCCTTCCTTCGTCAGGTTATCGCTCTGTAGTTCAGGCAGATCTTGAACTCTCGTTGTAACCCAGGCAGGCCTTGAACTTCCAGAAATTCTCCTGCCTCAGCTTCCTGAGTGCTGGGATTACAGGCATGTGTCACCATGCCTGGCTTGTCTCTATTCTTCTACACAATACAATTTAGTCAAATAACTAATTTACTGGTTTAGGTAACATGCTACCCTTATATCTAACAGCAAGCATTTTTTCTCTGGTCTAATACCAAGGGAGGGAAGCCTGGGTTGTTCTGGTCACAGGTGTTAAAACTCTATTTACTCCTTTGTCTGGGCCTCCTGGGCAGTGGGCTTTTCCTCACCTTACTATCAACTTATACTTCAACATCTAGTTTCAGTAGACCACTGCTTCCAGTTGCTCTGCTACTTAACCAATTTGGACATTTATTTTGCTTTGTTTTTAGGGTTTTGCTATGTAGCCCAGGCTAGCCTTTAAACTGTGGTGATCTTCTTACCTCAACCTCATAGGTAGCTAGAAGTATAGGTGTGTGCCACTGTGTTTGGGTAGGACCAACTTCATAAGACAAAAACATCATTAGGGCATTTTGTGGATATTAAAATCTTTTTCACCAAACATGGTGGTGCCTTCCTGTACTCAACACTTGGAAGGCTGAGGCAGGAAGACTGCCTTGAATTTGAGGCCAGCCTGGGCTACACAGTAAGTTTAAGGCTAGCCTGGGCTACACAGCAAGGCTATGTCTCAAAAAACAAACATACAAAATCTCTTTTTCCCCTTAGAGTGGCTAGTAAACACAGGTCATTTACTGTTCTCTGTATTGACCACAGTATATGGATTTTTCTAAAACTGGAATATACAGCAACAACTTTATTGGCACTTTGCTAACTGGCTATAAGGAATGGTCAGCAGCCTTGGAGATATTTACCTCTAGGTCTTCACATTACTGTCCTGCCTTCCTAGCAGGGTGGGCCTCCCAATTAACAAAGGCCCAGCCACTGGATTAACCTAGAAACCAAGAGACCAAAACAAAAGCTCCTCTGGCCCCAAACCAGGCCTGACCCCATCTGTTCCTCCCAGCATGGGAGCAGCCATGGCCATCTGCCACCAGAGAACGTGAGCTGAACTGCAAAGAGCTGGGACATACTGGACTTTAGATAGGAAGCCCTCGTTTCCTGCAGGGTGTACTGTTCAGGACATTTTAGTAGGGCTACTAAAGTGCCCTACTAAACCCTCATCTTGCCACAAAGAACAGTGGAATATTTAAACTCTTGCACTCAGTTCCTAGATAATATCAAATGTGTTTTCCCAGGCAGTCTGTCACTTAACCTTTTTGATTTGGGATCAGAAATGCTCACTTAAGATGCCTCTAAGTTGACTAAACGTCATGCAGTCTCTTCCATATTATAGCATCATCACTTTTTTATTTTTTAAGACAGGGTCTTGCTTTGTAGCCCAGGCTGGCCTTAAACTCAGGTGATCCTCCTGCCTCAGCCTGAGTGCTGGCATCACAGGCATGTACTACCATGTCTGGCAACCATCATCAGTTTTAGGTACATCAAGGTCTCCTACATAGGCAGGAATTTTTTGGAAGCCATTCTATCTCCTGAGAGTAGGTTGAATTTCAATTGCAGTCAACTCTGACAGCATGTAGAAGGTGAAGTCTCTCATATGTTGTTGGTAAATATATTGTTTCATTTTCAGTCTTAAGTTTTGAATATCTTTGACCTTGCAATTCCTCTTTAAGAAGGCATCTTCTAGTTTTAAGTCCATGGAGCAATGATGCATCATGTCTGCTTAGCCTGATCACCACAGATTACCATGAAAATAAATGTGCTAGAGGATCTGCTGGATAATGTACTTTTGAGGAATCAGCCTTTTCCAATTCTGTCAAGTCAATGGAAAACGACTAGAAATGAAATCATGCCTGTGTTTTTCCAGGGGTGAGTAGGTGCCTAAACAAGACTAATCAGAAGTTTCCTTGAGGCCTGATGGTGTGCCATTTCAGGACTGTGCAGAAGTCTACTCTAGTTATATATTGCCAACAGTTTCTCTTACTGTTTTGGAGTTCCTCTAATCTTGGCTTTCTGAATCATCACTTCTGACAGGTGTTAACCCACTAACCCTAACTAATGTTGCAATTGTTGGTTCCACCTTTCAGAGATCTTTTATGCGAAACCAGGATTATAGGACGGGTGTGCTGGATGCCTGTAATCCCAGTACTTGGGAGACTGAAGCAGGAGGACTGCCACAAATTCAAGGCCAGCCTGGGCTACCAAGTGACATAGAAATCTTCTCTCAAGCAAACAAACAAAGCAAAACAGGGCTATACAGAAAATGGTTCATGGGCCAGGGATATAGCTCAGTGGCACAGTGCCTGCCTGGCAAGCATAAGGTTGTGAGTTTGATTCCCAGTACCAAAAAACAAAAAACAAAACAAGACACTGATTCATGCCTGGTTTTCACTCAATGTGTCTTGGGTATCTTTTCATCTTAGTACAGAGTTTACAGCTGCATTGCATTCTACTGTGTAGAAGCACCATTATTTAAGCGGATTTGTTTGTTTGTTTGGTATTTTGAGACAAGACTTGCTATGTAGTTTAGGCTGGCCTTGAACTCACTATGTATATATAGCCCAGGCTGGCTTCTAACTTGTGGTCATCTTTCTGCCTCAGCCTCCTGAGTGCCAGGACTACAGGTGTGCATCAATATGATAGGTTCAAGTGGCCTCTTATTTAGATGGTTTTCAATCTTTTGGGAATTTTAATTACTAAAATCATCAGGGAAAACTCAGCACTGTCTATGTTCATTGCAATGCTGACCAGCTGCTTACCTTGGAAGGTATTTTTAAACCCAGAGAAGTAATATTCCAAAGCTTAAAAAAATGATTAGAAGCTTTCCACAAAGCCTATGACACTGAGGGGCTTAAAACCCTTTGAAGACTCCCTGTTGCTTGCAGACTGCAGGAAGGTGCAAAGCTCCACTAGGCCTTACCTGGTGCAGACACTTCCGGGCTTTGTCGTACTCGCTCCGCAGGCAGTACGCGCTGGCGAGGTTGAACAGCATCACAGTCCTGGCTGAGGTGACGGAGCTAGGGTAGCACTGGGGAGCCCGCTTCCCAGCTGCAGAAAAAGGGCAGATGCTGGGGAGGAGGCTCTGCAACCACTCCCAGGGCTCACTTGGGCAAGGGACAGTGCTATTCCTCCAGCCAGCAAAGAGGGGTCTCTGAGATTTAGGGTTCAAACTTTGGGGTGCTGGCCAGGCTGCCTTAGGTATTTATAAAACTTACTTACAGGATTCCATTGCTTCATTTTCACCCTTGTCTGACCCTGTAAAGACGTGAAAATAAATCTGAGGGACAGATAACAAGGCTTATTTTCTTTTTTGGTGCCAGGGATTGAACTCACAACCTCGAGTTTGCCAAACAGGCACTTACACTGCTGAGTTAAATCCCTGGCCCCACAAGGCTTATTTTATTTTTTTTTTGTGCTACTGGGAATTCAACTCATGACTGTGCACTCACCAGGCAGGTGCTTATGCCACTGAGCTAAATCCCTGGCCCTAGGGCTTATTTTCTAAACACCCAGCTCTTATGAAACAGAAACCCAATATAAAGCAATCAGTCACAGTGCTGACTTTCCATGTAGTGGCTTCTTTGAAAAGAACTGTCAAAATGCTATCACCCACCACTCCACAAGCCTGTGAGCTAAACTTCCATAAAGTAAATGCCACATAATTTCACTTCTGCTAAAACTTAGCAGTAGTATTTCTATTGCTCCCTCAGTTGTGGAATCTGTTCAAGAAAAAATACAGAATCAGAACAAAATGGAAATGAATTCTCTTAGCTGGGTTATGGTGGTGCACACCTCTAATCTCAGCACACGGGAGACTGAGGCAGGAGGATGGCTGAGAGTTCCAGCCCAGCGTGGACTACAAAGTGAGTTCAAGGGTAGCCTTAACTACATAGAGAAACCCTGTCTCAAAAACAAAAACAAACAAAATCCCCCAAAATGAATCATCCTAAACTAGGGAATGGCAGCACAAGCCATTTATTCACAAAGTTATTAGGAGGATTTCTTGAGCCAGGAGTTTCAGACCAGTCTGGCCAACAATATTCCCTGCTCCATGATACTAGGAAATGAACCCAAGGCCTTGTGCATGCTAGAAAGCCCTGCACAACAGAGTCACATTCCCAGACTACCTTTTTAACATTTTTAGAAAAAAAAAAAAATTGAGATAAGGTCTTGCTAGATTGCCCAGGAACCTCGAACTTGAATCTTCCCACCTCAGCCCCCAGAATAGCTGGGATTATAGGTGGGTCTCACCCCATCCAGCCATTTCTTTTTTCTTTCAGTACTGAGAATCGAACTCATGACCTCGCGCTTGCTAGGCAGGCGCTTACTCTGCTGAGCTAAATCCCTGGTCTCAGCCACTGTTTTAAAAAAAGAAAAGAACAGAACAGAAAGAATCCTAATGGTATCAGCCTTTCAGAATGAGAATTTAAACTTTAACTTCAACTTCCAGGTAGGTACAGTCATAAATGTGAGATGTGGACTGGAAACATTCTCCCCTTTACACCTTGCCCTTTAGTTTCTAAACACTCCGAATTACAGAAGAAAGGAAGCAGAAATGGTGAGCAGTTCTGATCAAATGCATCCTCATTAACCTTGGTCCTGTTCGTTGGAAGAGATCCCTAAGGAGACATCGGTGACATTCTCGGGGTTCAAGTGAGTAATGGCATCTGATATTCTGTCCAGGGAGATAAGGGCTTCTGCTGCATACAAATAGCCCAGAAACCTGAAAGAAAAAGCAGACTCGAAACTGAAAAGTCAGCCATCACACAAATGCCCAATGTAGAATAATGTCTGGGTATATTATGCTGTTACACACTAGGTATATGTTTTGTGTATTTTATGTCCCTTAACTGAAATCTAAATTTACTTAGTCTAAGATACTCAGATGAAGTAAGGGCCATTTATATGTTCCCTTTACAAACATTTAAAAATACATTATCTTTATATTAGCCAAGTAAAACAAGGCATATATATCAATTAAGAAAGCAGCTCAAAACTGACAAATGAACGTTGCTTTGTTTATTTAGAAAATACTAATACTAGGGGATTTAGGTCAGCGGTGTAAGTGCCTGCTTGGCAAGTGCGAGGTTGTGAGTTCACTCCCTAGTACCGAAAAAATAGAAAATACTAACACTAAAAAATTAATACAGTTCTCATGTAACAGATAGGTTTTCACGCTGGGTATGGTGGTGCACACCTGTAATCCCAGAACTGTGGAGACTTGAGGCGGGAGGATTGCAAATACAGGCCTGGTCCACAAAACAATTTAAGACCCTGTCTCAAAAAATAAAATGGACTAGGAATGTACCTCAGAAAGAGAAAAGGGAGAAAGGGAAAGAGACACAGACACACACAACTATCCAAGGATGGATGCCTAAGGGGTAGGGCATCAGAATCAGTTTCCTTCATTGTCTGCTGTTGGAAGAGCCAGAAAGAATCAGGATGCCAGTAGTCCCAGACTGGACCAGCCCCCAGCTTTCCAACTTTTTATAATGCATACTTTATGTCCATTGATGCTATGTCAAGGTGTACATCCTCCTGGCTTACAATAGCTTGGTTCTTTCAGTCTCTGCCTTTCTCCCTCTCTTTTAGAAAGTACTATGTAGCTCAGGCTGGTCTTGAACTCATGGTGATCTTTCTGCCTCAGCTTCCTGAGTGCTGGGATTACATGCATGCACCACCACACCTGGCAAGCTAAAAGAGGAAACTCAGGGCCTACTTCCTGAGTAACAAGTCCACCTACATGGGTCTTGGGTCCTAAAATCATCAGCTTTTTGCTTTGTCTTTTTTTGTTGTTGTTTTGAGACAGGGTTTCACTATGCAGTTCAGGCTGGCCTTGAACTCATTTTGTAGCCCAGAATGGCCTCAAACTCACAGCAATCCTCCTTCGTCAGCCTCCAAAGTGCTGGGAATGCAGGTGCATTACTTTTTTTTTTGTACTGGGAATCAAACTTATGACTTCATGCTTGCTAGGCAGGCGCTGTGTTGCTGAGCTATATCCTTGGCACATACTAGCTTTTCAATGTGACTAGTTTGTGTGACTTATAAACTGTTTTATTTTATTTTATTTTTTTTTAGTGGTAGGGATCAAACTCTGAGTTACATTCTAAACTTTTTATTTTGAGGTAGGGTCTTACTACCCTGGTTAGTGAGACTGTCTCAAAATAAAAAAGAACTTTCTGACTCTTCCAGAAATAGGCACCTCCTAAAATATGTGTTGAACTTGCCAACTTGCCTCAGGTAGCTGGCACACGCCACTGCACCTGGCATAACTTTTTTTTTTTTTTGCCTATTTCTTTATCTTCATTTTACTTCATTTCTTTCCTTTTTGTGTTCTGGGGACTGAGCCCAAAGCCTGTGCTTACAAAGAAAATGCTCTGCTACTGAGCTATTAAGCCCCAGTCCTTTTTTATTTTGACAGAGTCTCATTAAATCTCTCAATCTAGCATCACATTTGCAATCCTTTTGCTTCAGCCTCCTGAACAGCTGGGATTACAGGTAAATAGTATTATACCATATTCAGCCTGCTTGGGTTTTTTGCTTGTTTGTTTGTTTTGGAGATGAAATCCAGGATCTGGAGCATGCTGAGTGAATGCTTTACTATTGAGTTACATCCCCAACCCTTGATCCAGTTTTCTTTTCTTTTGACCCCCCTCCCTTTTTTTTGGTACTGGGGATCAAACTCACAAACTTGAGCTGGCCAGGTAGGCATTTATGCTGCTGAGCTAAATCCCCAGCCCTGACCCAGTTTAAGAAAAAACAAAACAAAACAAAACAAAACAAACAACTCAGATTTCTCAGAGTATGGCTTCTGAATTCTAAGTTTTGTACATTGTAAACCAGACCAGTAAAATGTAAAAGGGCAGCAGACAGGCATGACACAGTGGTACTAGTAAATGCAGTAGTTATATTCTGCAGTGTTTTTTATTTTAGCAATGCTGAGGTTTGAACCTGGGGCTTCACATATGTTGGGAATGTGCACCATGGCTGGGCTACATCTCCAGCCAATGTTATACAGAATACTTGTGTCTGTAATACTTTGGATACTATTTCAGGATCAGATTTTAAAAAAAAGGAAACTTTAAAATATGTTATATTTTGCTCAACAGTCCCCATTTCTCCTTCTCTCCTTCCTACTTTCTCTTTTTCTGGTAGTGCTGGGGATTGAATCCAGCGCCTTGGCACTGAGCTACATGACCAGCCTTTTCTTTTCTTTCCTGTCCTTTCTTCCTTCCCTCTTCCTCTCCTCCCCCTCCCCTCCCCTCTCCTTTCCCCTTCCTTCCTTCCTTCCTTCCTTCCTTCCTTCCTTCCTTCCTTCCTTCCTTCCTTCCTTCCAAGTGAGTAATGGCATCTGATACTCTCTCCCCCTCCTCCCTCCCTCCCT
>PVLA01012418.1:0-12319 GCA_004027455.1 Hydrochoerus hydrochaeris | reverse complement strand
TACACTTGTCAGGCAAGCACTTACATCACTGAGCTATATCCTTGGCTGCCCCAGCCCTGTTTTAAAATTTTATTTTTTTGGTATTGGGGATCTAATCTCTTTTTTCATTTTAAAGAGAAAAAAAATAAAACAAAATTTCAAAAAAAAACATAATTAGAGGGTAACAATGGTTAATATATTGCATACTGTTATCTTTAAATTAGTTACTCAGAGTGCAAGATATCAGCATTTAATTGTCCAAATAACATTAGCACAAATCTTTCTTTTCAATAATTTCAAGGGAAATTAGTAGTAAAACTATCTTAGCCCTTTTTCCTTTTGAGATAAAAATAGGGCTGGGGATATACCTCAACAGCACAGCACCTGCCTAGGAAGTATGAGGTCCTGAGTTTGATTCCTGGTACAAAAAGGAAGAGAGACAGAGAGAGAGAGAGAGACAGAGAAAGAGATAGAGAGAGAGAGACAGAGAAAAGGATTTTGAGTTGCTAAATTGTCCAAGCTGGGTTTGAACTTTTGATTCTTCTACCTCCACCTCCTAAAGTGTGTGCCAACATGTCCAGCTTATTTCATTTAATTTTGAGATGTTACTTTTTTTTTTTTTTTGGTACCAGGGATCAAACTCATAGCCTTGTGCTTGCCAGGAAGGCACTTACTCTGCTGAGCTAAATCCCCAGCAACCCTGCCAACTTTTTTAAAATTAGTAAGTTAAGATCCTTTTTTTTTTTTCTTGGTACTGGGGATTGAACTCACAGCCTCATGCCTGAAGAGGTAATACAATAGTTTGTGTAAAACTATTTCATGAAATGATACAGGAATTTGGAAAAATTCTTGCTTATTTAAATTATATTCCTCAATGCAGTTACATGCATCAAATTTCTTTTTTTTTGTGGGTCTTTCAAAGACTCACATTATTTTGGTATCCAAAGTGTTACAGTTAGACCTAGCAACAGACACCAGAAAGTCCACAGTCTGTGTTTTCTAGTGCTCAGTACAGCAAGTGCCATGTTCACTAATCCCTTAGGTACAACAGGTGATAAAAAAATATCCACTGCTAAGACATAAAATAAGACTTTTTTTGGTACCAGGAATACTGAACTCATGACTTTGCATTTGCCAGGGAGGCACTGTGCCACTGAACTATGTCTTTAGCCCCTAAAATAAGAAAACTTTTAACTGGTTGCCTTTCCCACAAATACATGATCCACTGTAGCTGTGGAAAGAAGTAACTTCACACAACAAGAATCATTGAAATAAAACAAAGCAAGGACACACAAGACAAGCTGTACTTACTTAAGAGAGCCTGACAGCTTGGGCTGCTGAAGAAGTTTGTCTGCATGATTCAAAGCCATCAGGTTATCGCCCAGTGCGAGGGCCACATATGCGCTGCAAGCCAGGATAGAGCACCTAGAACATAAAGGGGTAGGGATTGAAAACTTAAAATTGGACAGTGGTTATATCTGCTGTGTGGGAAAGAATGCCCCATTTGTAGCAGTAACAAGCTGGTCATCAGGAAAGAAGAAAATGGTAAAAAAAATGTGATAAACACCACCATGTAGGGTGTAGTGGTGCACGCCAGTGATTCTAGCACTTGGGAGGCAGAGGCAAGAGGATCACTGTGAGTTCGAGGCCACCCAAACTACATAATGAGACCCTGTCTCAAAAAAACAAAAAATGAAACACAAACTAAAAACAAACCACCATCTGCAGCGGTTCAGTCAGTTAGGTAAATGATCTTTAGTGTCTGTCCAAAACATGACCAAATGAAGTTACTGAAGAACCCTACTCTCCTCTGAACCTATTAAGGTGTCTGTGGTTGTTGATCAGCAACAACATTAAGGGTAACTTTAGGGCTGGAGAGACACAGTGGTGGAGTCCTGACCTGGCACAGGCAAGGTCTTGTCTTTGATCCCTTGCAACACACACACACACACACACACACACACACACACACACACACACACCCCTTAATTCATAGCTGGGCAATAGCGCAAGCCTTTAATCTCAACATTCTGGGAAGCTAAGGCAGGAGAATTTCAAGTTCAAGTCAGGCTTGGTGACACCTCATCTCAAAATAAGATAGTGCTTGGGCCGGGGATTTAGCTCAGTGACATAAGTGCCTGCCCGGCAAGCATAAGGTTGTGAGTTCGATCCCTGGTACCATTTAAAAAAAAAAAAAGAAAGTGCTGGGGTGGAGGGGGTAGCTTAGGCCCTGAGTTCAATCCCAGTATGAGGGGGTAAAAATCCAGTTACTGTTATTTCAAATGAATAGTAAAGGGAAAAAACCAGGTTGAAAAAACATACATGAAGATAAAAATTTAAGTTACATGAATTTTGCTAAGTTGGGTGCAAACCTAAGTTTGTTCAGTTTTCTACTTCACATGAAGCTCAGCTCATTTAGCACAAGCCTAGCTCTGGGAGCAGTGGTGCACACCTGTAACCTCAGCCTACAGGTCGCTGGAGTCAGAAAGGTTCTCCTCTACAGGAAATATAGGCTCTGAACTCCCTGCAAGTCAGCTGCAGAGCTAAATCTCTGGCCCTGGGCTTTCAACTCCTAACATAGAAAAGTAAATGGGCACTGGAGAAGGCACAGGAGCACTGAACTGAGGCTTATGGCCTTGCCTAGCAAGGCAGAGATAAGACTGCCCAGTGTGCTTAGTGTGGAGTCCAAGACCCAAAGTGATCAGACAGATTCCCTGGATCTGCACCACAGACTCCCACCCATTGCTCGTCACATCCTGTGACTCTGCTTCTGACTGATTCACAACATGTCAAGATACCCTGCAAATACAGTATGAAGTTTATATTATGACTTCTAGGCATATATTACTTTTCTTTCTTTTTTTTTTTGGTACTGGGGATCGAACTCATGACCTTGCACTTGTAAAGCAGGTACTTTTGCCGCTGAGCTAAATCCCCAGCCCCATTTTTTTTTTTTTTTTGAGACAGGGTCTCGCTCGCTATGTAGCTGAGAATTATGTACCACACACTGGCCTCAAACTTGCAGTAATCCTGCCTTAGCCTCCTGAGTGCTAGGATTATTTGTGTGTGTCACAACCTCCAGCTAGGCATATATAATTTAGTACTCCTGTCTGTCTTTTTTTTTTTGGTACTGGGGATTGAACTCACGACAGCATGTTTGTCAGGCAGGCACTTATGGTGCTGAGCTAACTCTCCAGCCCTGTCATTTGTTTTTGAGAGTGAGTCTTACTATGTAGGTCAGGCTGGTTTTAAACTCATGACCTTCCTGCTGGTTTTAAACTCATGACTTCTTTGGATTACAGGCATGCAGCATCATACTTAGTTCTAAATTGTCTTTTAAAAAGGATGAAAACAAAATTTAAGCATAACACTATAATTTTAAAAAAATGTATTGGTACTTGATGTGTTCTGCTCATATGAAGCTCTGCCAGGCTCAGTGTGGTGCCTGTCCAACATAGCACTGGACTCTAAAGACAACAGCATGTCCCTTCAGTATTAACTTCTGTGTTCTTCTTTCAAGCTGAAATTGAACTTTCCGCTTTTCGCGTGTGCCACAGTTCCCCCAGTCAGCTGTCAATATGTCATTCTGCCGGCCTTTCAAACTCTACCCCCATAAAACCTAATAAAAGCCTGCTGTTTCTCTGTTGGCCTTGAAGGGATCTTGCACTCTTATGCATCCCTCCCATCCCCGCAATAAAAGCCTTTTCCCTTTTTTTTTTCCCCACCATTGCTTCTCTGCCATGCCAAGGAAAAACCTAACAGTACTGACTATAGTTTTATTATTTTTTTCTTTTTTGAGACAGTCTTGCCTTGTAGTTCAGGATGGCCTTGAACTCATGGCAATCCTCCTACATAGGCCTCTTAGGTGCTGGGGTTACAGGCATACACCTCCACGCCTGGCTTGAGTGAGTGATTTATTATTCACTCACTCATTTATTTACTGGAACTGGGAATCAAACTCAGGACCTCATGCTTGCTAGGCAGGAGTATGTAAGTTTAAATCTGAACTCTGTTCACAGAAGAGAATAAGCGATACCAGTAGTATTCCTTCCAAAGGGGCAGTTTTCCTGGCAAACTTATTATCAGTGTTCCCGGTTTCTCAATGAATTCTTTTTTTTGTACCAGAGATTGAACTCATGACTGCACGCTTGCAAGGCAGGCGCTTATGCTGCTGAGCTAAATCCCCAGCCCTCACTGAATTTTTTGTTTTGTTTTGTTTTTTGGTACCAGGCATTGAACTCACAACATTGTAGTTGCCAGGCAGGTGCTTATGCTGCTGAGCTAAATCCCTGGCTGTTCCTGGTTTCTCATAGCTGGCTTCACAGCAAGATAGCCTGTGGCCACATGGCAGGGGAGTGTCACAGACAGAGATGTGTTCTTCCAGATGCGGGACTCAAGGGAACAGTGGAGGGAGGCACTGATAGTCAGCTTCTGTCTTCAGAAGTGTGGCATGTCAGTGGTTAGATCTTTGTGCCAGAACTGGTGACCTACGCTTGTAATCCCAACACTGCAGTACGCTGAAGTATGAGGCCCAGCCTGAGCGACTGAGCAAGAGTCCTGTCTCAAAATACAAAGTAAAAAATGATCTGGGGATGCAGCAGTGAGATGATCCTGGATTCAATCCCCAGTACTGGGAGGGAGGGGAGAGAGGGGGAGAGAGGGTGGGAGGGGGAGAGAAGGAGAGAAGGAGAGAGGGGGAGGGGAAGGAGGAGGGGGGGGAGAGGGAGAGAGAGAGAGAGAGAGAGAGAGAGAGAGAGAGAGAGACTTGGTGACTTCATTTTTCCTTTTGGTTTATTTATAGTTTTTATGTTAAAATGGCAACACACATTCACTTGAAAAGTATATGTCTATCATATATCAGGTATGTGTTGCTTCTGAGGGGAAAAAGCCACTTAAAGGCCCAGACCACCATCAGCTCAGATTCTGCATGAAGGACAGTCCTGATGTTCCCTACCCATTTTCACCTGAGACTCTGCTAAGGGGCCTGGCAAAAAATGAGCTCATTAAAAGCAAGAACCCACAATGTTTATTGTCTACACTTAAAGTCATTTCTTATTGTCTCACAGTGGGTGCTTAATATGCACCTGCTAAACAACACAGGTTTTGCCCTTTTCACCATGTTCTGCAGAGACCTAGTGGCTACCTTTCTACTGGCAGATGACTCTGCCGAGGAAGTGACACTCTGTCGAGGAAGTGACACTCTGTTTCTGTGAGCTCTAGGCCCTGAAGTCTGGGCCAAAGCCCACCTCAGCAGACCTGCTGGGAAAAGCCTGGCTTCCGCCTCTCCTGACAGTAGGTGGGCTATTATTGCTTCAGCCCACTGCCAAGCCCACTGTGGCTTGAGAAATCAGTCATGTACAATTTGCAGCAGGATTCTGCTTCCCAGCCAGGTCAAATTATAATTATGCACAAGGTAAAAACTTATTTTTTTCAACTTCTATAAAATAGCACATTAACTCATAATAGACTCAATAAAATTATTCTGTCAAAAATAATTAAGTGAAAACAATATTTTGGGGTCTGGAAGTATATATAGGTCAGTGGTAAGGCATTTGCCTAGCATGCACAGGGAGATGGCTCAATCCCTAACACTGTGGAAAATGGAACAAGCAAGCAAAGAAAGCAAGCTAAGCATGGCTGCACATGCCTGTAATCCCAGCACTCGGAGTCTGAGGTGGGAGGTTCTGGGGTTTGAGGCCAGCCTGGGCTAATGGCAAGTTCAAAGCTGCTCTGTAACTACTTAACAGGACCTTGTCCATCTCCTACCAAAAAACAAAACAAAAACAAAAACCTGGCCAGGCATGGTGATGTATGCCTGTAATCCCACCACTTAGGAGGCTGAGGAAGGAGGACTGCTCAGTTTGAGTTGGAGCTACATAGTGAGTTCACAGCCAGCCTGTACTACATAGTGAGACCTCCTCTCAAAAAGACAAAACAAAACAAACACCTCCTTCCAAAAAAACCCCAAACAAAACAAAAGTATCTTTGAGGTTGGCACTATGATCAAGGAACATTAGGATTAAACAAGTTTCAATGCTAAAGTCACACCCTTAATTTATGCTCCCTTTTTCTAATCTATCCCAAATCTCTTACCCTCTCTCACATGCAGCCTTTTTTTCCATTTTTTTAAGAGAAAAAAAAAAAAAAAAACACAGGAAAAAGGTAGAAATATTACAGAATTTCAAGAAAAGAAGATAAATAGTAAGAAATCACTAGTTCATACATTACACATTGTTCTTTTAGAAACAGTTATTCAAGTTACAGGATTAAAGCACACAAAGTAGGCACTAAAGCAGTGAGAGTGCAAATAGATCTGTTCAACAATCCAACAAGAACCTAGAAATATGGTTGTCAATCCCACACACCTAAACATACATGCAGCTATATCTTTTATAGTGCTTCCTATTTCCTCTTTTTTTTACAATAGCAATTATACATTTAAAAAATTTTATTTAAAGAGAAAAAAGAAAAACAAAACAAAACAAAAAAGGGTAGCAATAATACAGAGTTCTAAAAGAAAGAAAGAAAAAAGAGAATGAGAAAAAGCCCCAGTAAGAAATCAGTAATTTGTAAATTACGTATTGTCATCTTGGATGTAGTTGTTCAAGTTACAAAGTTAACTTTGTAAAAGAGTACATAGTAAATATTCAAACAGTCAGACTACAAACAGTTTTGCTCAAAGATCCAACAAAGATTCAGCAATATGGTCATCTATTTTACACACTCAAACTTACATCATGCAGCCTTTTCTTCCTCCTAGAACTTGACAATTCCTGCAGACAGAAACACTAGAAATGCACATGGCTCTGTTTACTAAACTCCTGGAGAATCATTTTACTTTTGATTGTTACTGCTTAAAATACACCCTCTCCCCAACACCCACACACTACTTCGAGGCACTGTCCAATCTGCTTTACCAACCACTTAGCCGATCTGACAGTTCAGCAGACCAGAAGAACTCTCCCCAGGAAACAGACATAGGAGCTTCCCCCTGGGAAGGACCCAACAAAACCCTACTCTTCCCTCCTAGGTCCTCAGACACCAACCCCTAAAAAGGAAAAAGAAAGAAAAGGGAATTGTTTTCTCTTTTTGCTTTCAGCCTAAATTACAACTATGTGAGACAGGGTATTAAAATTTGTGAAGCCCTATAACCTGAATTAAATTCATCTAATCCAAGTATCTGAAATATTAACTCTTACTAAAAGAAGCTAGAATGAGTAAAATCTAGTCAGTCAGCATTTGTCAAAGGAAAATAAATTTGCAGTGGAATCTCACGGCAAATATTAGAGAATGACTATAAATATTCAATGACATAACTTCTCTTAACAAACTGAAGACAGTGCTAGATTTTGTTGTAGCAATGTTTTTTTTTTTTTTTTTTTGTACCAGGGATTGAACTCATGAGTCTGCACTTGCCAGGCAGGCACTAATTCCACTGAGCTAAATCCCCAGCCTGATAGTGCTAGATTTTAAAAATTAAAAAATAGCAAAACACCCCAATCTTATTGCATTTACCTACAATCCAGAAAAATGTTAAACATATCCATTTTTGTGGGGTGTGGTAGTAGGTGTGTCTATAAATACTACCACTTGGGAGGCTGAGGCAGGAAGATTTTGAGTTTGAGGCCAGCCTACACTACCTAACAAATTCAAGGCCAACCTGAGGTACACAGCAAGATCCTGTCTAAAAATCTGTTACTCTTACAATTTTTCCCAATAGTATAAGTATATACATTGTTAGCAGAGGCGCCTTTGCCATGAAAATACAATTTAGGGTAGTATGGGAAATATTAAATTCTAACATCTTCTTTCATAGGAATGGACAAGTTAAATGTGGAATGCATTATGTGGGGAGAAGCTAGTAAGAGAAGTAGTATACTTTGTACTGCTCTCCGGCAGCCTGTTGGTTGCCTCTATTTGTTTCAAGTTCTAGAAATGCTAAATAAGTCTTCATTCTCTGTGAGACAGCCCTCTGAATGCTTTAAGTTGTATTTTCAGATTAAGATAAGTCTTAGATCATTTATTTTGCATAATTTAATAAAAAAAAAAAGAAAAATGCCTGTGTTTCAAAGAACATCTTCAAAACAGTGAAAACCCACAGAATGTTACAAAACATTCATGAGTTACACAGGCTCTAGGAGACTGTTAGGATGTTACCAGAAAGCCTATGTTCAGAGGCAGGGTTTTGGGAAGGCAAATGAATATGGTGCTGTGGTACTCATTTGGAGCTGACCATGTTGCAGGAGGCAGAGCCCAGTTGGAAGAGTGACCATGCCACTGGAGTGTGGCTCTGAGGCTCTAGCTGCCTGGCTCCTTTCTTTCTCTGCTTCCGGACTGCCCAGGTTGGAGCAGGTGTGCTCAGCCACACCTTTCAGGCTTGGAGCCAGGGGAATGTGAGGGGTCTGTCTTATGTCCACTCCCTCTAGAGTCGTGGGTCGAGTAGTTTGTACCAGGGATGGAACAGCTGGTATAGAGACTTCCATCTAGAATACATGAAGAACTATTACATCGCACTACGAAAGATGAATCTCTTTAAATGTGGAAGAAGAGGCTGGCAGTGTAGCTCAGTGATGTTCTTGCTCAGCATGCAGGAAATTTGAGTCACACCATCATTAAAAAAAACTAGGGGCTGGGGATATAGCTCAGTGGCAGAGCACATGCCTGGCAAGCTCTTGAGGTAGTGAGTTCATTTCCCAGTACAACAACAACAACAACAACAACAACAACAACAACAAAGGGCATAGTGACACCCATCTGTAATCCCAGCACTCAGTGGACTTAGGCAGGAGGATTGCTGTACATTGCAGTACAGCCTAGGCTACAAAATGAGTTCAAGGCCAGCCTGAACTGCATAGTGAAACTCTTGTCTCAAAAAACAAAACAACACAAAACAAAACAAAACACTAGCAAAGCATTTCAATTAATGTTTTCCAAGGAATGTATAAGTACATAAAAATTTGCTTCATATGAAACTTCAGGAAAATGCATATGAAAGCCAGTGAGATACCCTTTGCACCCATGATAACATATAAAAAAGATGGCCTTTCCCTCTAGGGCAGGGGTAGGGGTCATCTCCTTGTCTCTCTGCATCTGCAGGGATGGCAGTGTGGAAGCCACTCCCGCTTCCTGATCCTGAGGGATAGGTAGACGTAACAGCACACAGTTTAATAACTCCGAGGCCTGCAACAACTTTTGCTGAGACCAGGAGGACTGCAAAGGGGTCATGGTGGCCCTGAAGCCCAGTTATGGCCGGCAGAAGGTGCACCGCCCTGTTGCATGGCAAGGGGCCTGGGATGGTAAAGAGGAAGCAGACTCCCTCACCAGAGTGCCCATGGAGCCGCCTGAGCTTCATGGTCTTTTGGACATAGGGTCTAACTATGTACTTGAGGCCAGCCTCAAACTTGCTGTGATCTTCTGGCCTCAGCCTCCCCAGTCTTGGAATTATAGGCATGAGTCACTATGCCTGGCTCTAGAGTGTACAGTCTGAGAAATAATTTGATTATATGTTGCGCAAGTAACCTCAAACTGATAAAATACAGAATTTTTAGGGGGTGGTGGTGGTGCAGGGTTTGAGACAGAGTCTTGTTATGCAATTCATGCTGACACTGAATTTACTATGTAGCCCAGGCTGACCTCAAACTCACTGAGATCCTCCTACCTCAGCCTCACCAATGATATGATTACAGGCTTGTGCCACCATGCCTGGCTAAGTTTTTTTTGTTAACCAGTGACAAAGTTTACTGGAGAAAGTAAAGTGTGAGGGAGAAACTGGCTTTGCAGAGCAAGAATCACCTTGAAATTTTAAATAGCATTTATTTAATTCTAGGTTTCAGAGTACATACATGGGTATATTTTCTCAACTGAATGGAATGAGTGGCTTTGTGCAGCTTTGAGTACTTAAGGAACCAAAGCACTATTCTAGTGTGTGTCTGTCTCTCTGTCCATCTGTCCATCCATCTGTCCTCTTTCTGATCAATGGTTTTATTTATTTTCTACCACAGTGGGGACTGAGCCCAGGGCCTTCAGCATGCCAGCAAACCCTCTATCATGGGGTTATACCTCCAGCTCTGATTTGTGTGATATTAATGTCTCTTAAATTCATCTGATAATTAAAATTAATTAAAAGGTATAATCGATTTCTGAGATATTTCTCAATTTGGGGACAAGTTTTTGTTTGAAATGTGAGAATATTTTTTAAAAGCTACATTGATTTTAGCAGATTCCACACTGCTTCAACTATCTCCTGTCTTTGGAAAACATACATGTATCCTAGAGAGGGTGAATTTTTCATTCATTTTCATTTCTGTACAAATGAACAAATTGACAATACTGAAGAGACTATGAACCTGTATCATAAGAAGTGACCATCGGATAACGATAATTTGCTGCATATTAGTTATGTTAGAAATGAGAAACTGGGCTGGTGTTTTGGGTATTTTAGAAAACAAAGGGTGAAATATAACTGTCCATAAAAGCTAAACTTTATACTAATCACATACATTTTCAACCACATAAAATAATTCAGCTCAGAAATAGATGAACTCTCAAAGAATTCCATAATCTTACTGAGAACCAATATACTCAGGCTTCTTACTTAAAAGACAGCTGGCTCCTGTCATAGACTTCCCTTTAACACTGCATTGTGAGCTTTCTCTCTCTTCTTTCTTTTTTCTTTTTTTTGAGATGAGGTCTTACTGTGTATTCCAGGCTGGCTTTGAATTTGTAGCAATCTGCCTGCGTTAGCCTCCCTAGTGCTAGGATTACAGGCATGTGCCACCACGCCTGGCCATGCATTGTGAAAATTATGACACAAATCTTCTAGGACTTCTTCCCTTGGCCATTCCATATTTCCACTGCTATAGTCTTGCATAGTAATCCTTTTTCTGTATCTACCTTGAGGCCCCTTCTGTCTTGTTCTGTTTCCTTTTTCCCATCTGCTCTGTTAAAAAAAAAAATTAATTTATACAGTTGTAATTTGACTGCTATTTTGTTATCTAGCAATAGTGGGGAATGAACCCAGGACCTCCCCAGCCCTTTTAAAAATTTTTTTATTTTGAGATGGGTCTTGGTATATCACTAAATTGCCCAGATTGGGCTCAAATTTGGGAATCCTCTTGCCTCAGCCTCCCAGAATGCTCAGATTTTAGTGCTTTTTGTTTCTCATTCTGCTTTCTTCAGCCTTCTTCTGTTTACAAAACCTGCTCAACTTATTGGAACACTCGTTCTGTTTCACACACTGAGGTGTTGCCTAATTCTAGGATCACCAACTAAGGACATAAAAGTAAAAATATGCTCATTTCAATAGGTGCAGTGCTCCTTTTGCTTACATACTCACTTCAAGTTTTCTAGTTCCTGTTTTCTCAATGGAGAAGAAGGTGGAGCTGGAATCAATTTATCTCCATCATGGCTTTTACTGCTGAAATAGACAGATTCTTATTAGGAAAGGAAACAATTAAATGTTAAATCTGTTTCTTTCTTCCCATTCCCATGCAAGTATTCATGATAACATATGAGTCAAAATAAATTTGGTAATGCCATTATGTTAAAATTACAGGTGTAAAATTACAGGTGTATCGGTTTCTTCTCCCCAGCATACAATGGTACTTTAAAAAAGTCTCTTAACTTGTGGGGCCCTGTAGAGCACACCTGAAATTCCACCTATGCAGGAGATGAGGAAGGAGAAGTATAAATTCAAGACCAGTCTAGAAAACCAAGTAAGATCCTGTCTCACAATAAAAGGGCTGAGAATCTAGAGCTCAGGGGAAGAATGACCTAAATTTGATCAACACTACCACAAAAGCAAAAACCCCAAAACAACAAATAACTCAGATCAAACCAAAATCTGGGGTGGAAGCTAAGGCAGAATTGTTTTGAGTTCAAAGTCAGCCTGGACTACAAAGGAAGACTATCTCAAAACAATCAAACGAATCCATTTTATTTCAAAGATAAGAAAAAAAAGAAAAACCCAAAACAAACAAACAAACACACCAATTACCACCACCACCACCACCCACCACCAAAAAAGCCCAAAATAATAAATTAAAAACATGCCTATCACTCCAATATTTTCATACATTTTAAAAAATATTCAGATTGCTTTTTATACAGTAAAAAATTTAACTGGTTGACATGGGCAAATCCTTCATAATTTAAACATTTTTCTATCTATTTATCTATCTATCTGGGGCAAACCCTTCATAATTTAAAAATTTCTTTCTAGGGCTGGGGATTTAGCCCAGTGGCATAAGCAGCTGCCTGGCAAGTGTGAGGTCATGAGTTCAATCCCTGGTACCGCAAAAAAAAAAAAAAAAAAAAAAAAAAAAAAAAAAAAAAATTTTTT
>PVLA01012417.1:0-44632 GCA_004027455.1 Hydrochoerus hydrochaeris | reverse complement strand
TGCCTGGTTCTCTGGGATGGTGCTGTCTCCCCCTGTCAGCATGGAGGACTCACTGCATGGGGGGGTTGTACCGCCCACAGCCTCTGTCCAGCATCTGAGCCCGTGATCCTCTCAGCCTTTCATGGAGAACGTGACCAGAAGGTACTGGCCTGCAGGTCCTGTGGTCCTAGGGATGTTGGAGACCGGCCCCGGAGGACTTTGATCCCAGCACCCAGGGAAGGGAGTCCTTGGAAAGGAGACAGGAAGTTGACAGGGGAGGAAGTTCAAAATGATGAACCTCAACCTAGAGTTATGTTGCTCTGCTTGTCCTGGGGACTGAACCCAGAGCCTCCCTGAATCACCCCCTAAGCTCTTGTTTTATTTTCATTTTGAGGTAGGGTCTTGTTTAGTTGCAAAATTGCCCAAGCTGAGCTCAAAGTTGTGACCCTCCTGCCTCGGCCTCCCAGAGAACTGGACTACAGGTGTTTTCACACAGCGCACACATAAATTCTAAAATGTAAAAAAAAAAAATCTGTAATGTAACCATAACACTAGAGAGCATTAGTAATGAGTCTTGAACCAGGTACCAGGGAGATGTTGGCACCTCCTAGACCAGCCCCAGGGCTCCACACAGTGCCCTCCTGGGGATAGTCCTGGTACCTGGCTCTCTTGACAGCTATGTGATTTGATGAGATGGGTCAGGAGAATCCTTCAGGTACAATCTTGGAGCTGCACATGCGGTAGCCAGTGTCCTCAACTGGTTGTCATTAAATCAGCTGGGAGCACTTTCAGCTCAAGCCCAGAAGCCTTGCAGAAGAGCGGCCCAGACACTGTCCCCACAACAGCAGCTCAGAATCTGGCTGTGGGCTTTGGGGGACCCCTCAGTGACACTGTCAAGGGAACTGCCCACTGCCCTTCCCATGCTGGCTGCACTCCTCCCAGGAACATGGACCCTACGTCTTTCCCGTCTACCCCTGCTTGCCAGATACCTGCTGTGGCTCCAGACCTCACATCTGAGTTCCAAGCAGGAAGATAGGCAAAGGACAAGGTGGCAGGTGGCTTTCTTCTGGCAAGTGTTCCTGGAGGGACCTTCTCCCCATGAGCCTCTGCCCTCTCACCTCTGCCAAGCAGAAGTGTGCTGTGCCAGTCACCAGAGGGTTCTTTGGCTCCATTCAGATAGAAATCACAGATTGGCAGTGCAACTCCACGGTGGCCCCAGGCGCTGAGGGCCAGCAGCTCTGAGGGCTGCAGCCTGTGGTGGCTTTAGACGCATCCATCAGCGTCTCCACAGCCAGTGCCTGTGGGCCTCTCAGCAGCCACCTGGAACTGTTCCAGCAGCTTCCATCACCTCTGCTGCACCCTCTCCAGGGCTCCACCAGGGTCTGCCAAGTGCTCTGGGTCACTGCTAGCTGCTGCCACTGCTGGTTGATGTAGGTTAAACCCGGTCATTGTCACAATTGACACCACTGGACACTGCTGGTCTCCTCTAGCCTTCATCAGTTGCTGCTGGGCTCTGCCGTTAGGAACTCTCCAGGGATAACAGGCCGTAGGGTTCATAGCTCTTTTTAATGAGATCTTCTATTGTAGGAGAACAATTACATACAGGACACATGATTTATAGGATTATTTACAATGGTCACCCAGAGAGTCAAATACAAAGAAAGTACAGGAAATCTGTCCACACACTAAAGATCTAGAGAATCCAGCTGAGGGCCTGGATCCCACAGCAATGTCCTGCATGAGTCCAGCTGAAGACCTGGAGCCATGAAATGACTCATGCAGGTCTATTTCATGGATCTGCACTGGGAAGGCTCAAAGATCGGCGGTGGAAGCCAGAAACTGTGCCAGTGGGGTGAAGGCTCTGTACCAGTAGGTTGAGGGTTCTGCACTGCAGCCAGGAAGCAAAGCTCAAAGTTTTGGGGCTCCCCCCAAAAAAGTACCACGGCCATTCTCAGCAAGGTCCCGAGCTCCTCTGACAGTGAGAACAGCTGAGTTCATATCAGGAAACCAGTGTGACCAGCGTCTCCTGGAGATTGAACAGCATCATCTTCCCCTCCAGAGCTAGGAAGTGAGGACCAGGGCTCCGCCAAAGTGAACCACAGCCATTCTCGGTGACAACAGGGTCCCGAGCTCCTGGGATGGTGAGAAGATCGGGAAAGAAGCTCCACGGCTCCTCCAGGAGAGCCGGCAGCACCACGGAGGACCATCAGCACTACCCCTTCCTCCACAGGTCTCCCTTGATCCTGGCAGCAGCCCTCCGGGGGACCGTCCACACCCCACACCACGCTGATGCGGGTCAGCTGGTGTTACAAGGGGACGGCCTGCTATCAACCCACCACGCCTGCTCTGCCCGTCTTCCCAAGACAGACCCTTACAGGACTTCAGAGCTTCAGCGCTCTCTGCTAGAGAAATGAAGACAGATTTTCAAGAACCACCAGCGTGAGGTCTTATTGGTATCCTGCCACACCCAGGGAGATCAGTGCACCAGAGCCTGCCGTCTCAGCTAACCCGGGGAGCGCGTGGGAGGACTACACAGCGCCACCACGGGGTGGGGGCTGTAGCTGTCAGCAGGAGCACACCCTCTGTGGCCGCGGGGGTTGGGGGTCAAGCTGCTCTGTCCCTGTGAGTGTGACCTCACTGCTCAGGAGGCCGGAAGGCGCATCGCTTCCCTGCGTGGGACCAGGGACCAGGGCTGTTTCCTTTCTGCAAAGGGTGTGGGAGACAACACCCCATACCTGCCACTGTGCAGCCCTGGGCTTGCCTCACCCGCTGGGAAGAGCGCTGGACGTCCACTCTGAGGACAGAGAGGTGAGCAGTGAGGCTGAAGTCCTCCCAGACTTCGTCACTAACGGGTGATCCCCTCGTCTGATCCCGGTTATCATTCTATTAGTCACTGATTTGAAGTTGGTTATCAAGGCATTGTTATGGCACTGACTTTGAAGTGCACTTAGAACAACTGCTATAAATCCCTTCCAGACAATCCCAGCACCTGACTCCCTTCACCGTTACCCCGACCAGTTGTCCTTCCCATGTGGCTGGTTTTCCTGGCCCTGGGTGTGCCCAGGGACTCTGTCCTGGGTCCTGGTCATGGGTGAGCACAGTAGGAGACGTGGCCCTAGCTCCTGTGTAGGCCAACAGTCACCCTGCACAGGCTGAGGTAGAGGATCTGCCTGCTTTTGTGTTCTCAGGGTCTGATTCATTATTCTGGTGCTACTTGGTCCCTGCCCGGCTTGTCTGTGTGGGCAGAAGCAGCTCCCTGGGCCACATACTATAATCAAGATGACCTGAAACAGTGAGACGCCACAGGCCTGGGTCTTCTTATGTCACTAAGTGGAGGGTAGGAAGCGTGAGGCTTCCTCCACCACTGTGTCGGATGAACTGTCCCCTGGTCACAGAGCAGGGCTGGAGCGACTAGAGCCTGGCTGCAGTCCCTGCTGCCCGCGGAATTCATTTCCTCTGGGGCCCACTGGGTTACTGAGCAGGCCCGAAGCTCTTCTTGGTCCCTGCTTGGTTCCCACTTCTGGGACTGGAGGAAGAGCTTTCTCTGGGATTTGTTTTCCCTTGCGGCATGGCAGAGCCCCTGGGTGCAGGTCTCTCTGACACCAAGTCCAGGGCTACAGGAGGTGAAAAGAAAACAAAAATCGTCATATGATCAATGCTCTGGTCCTGAGCTCTCCGGCCAGTGCGCCCGCGTCTCCCCACCCCGTGGAGCCCTTTTATGATTGAGCCTGCAGACTATTTCCAGCTCGCTTAGTGATTTCAGTAGAGGCATTTATCCCAACATTGAAATCTTGAGTCCTCTTTTAATCACACATTCCAAACTCTCTCTTCACTAAATGCCCAAAATACACATCAATCCACAGGGGCTGCTTGGCTTCTGGGGGCGAAGGGGGGTGCCACATGTTGGATGTGGCATCTGTCAGGTATTCAACAAGAGAAGCAGTTAGACCAGGCTCGGTGTGATGGACCCAGACAGCCCCCCTTGTGGACCCCAGGGAGAAACATCGAAGTGGCAAGAACAGAGTGCGGCCTGCATATGGGTACCTGTTCGTTCCATGTCCCTTCTTCAGTGGGTGGCTTCTAGTGACCGAGGACATGTCCGCAGGCCTGCTCTCCAGGTCCACCCACATGCCTGTCGGACTCGCTTTCCAGCCTTATGTCAGACCCCTGACTGACCAGCGAGGCTTGCATCCCTGCCTGCAGTTTTCTCATTCTCCACCTCCCACTCAGACCTTCAGATTATTTCCCAAGGCAGGATGACGCTGCCTCCAAAATCCACAGGGTTCACCCGGCACTGCAGCTCTGTCTCTGCAGTAGAGGCTGGGGAGTGAATTGCTCATCTTTGACCTTCTCAATTGTCTCCCAGGACACTCTACATCTTTACTCCTAAAATTTTTACTGAAGTTCCATAGCCCTAAACCTCTAGAATTTGCCTCCCAGATTCTGGTACACATAGAAGGTAAATTACTGGGGCATCCATCATGTTTGCGGCCTATTCACCAGGTCAGATCACCAGTGGACCAGACCAGCAGGCTCAGGGCGCCGGAGCTCACAGCGACACGAACCAGCTGCCCATCCCCATGGCAACACAGACAGGTGTGCTGTGGTCCTTCCCATGTAGAAGCTCTCTCAGCTCCTGCGTCCCATGGTGACACAACAGTGCCCCCAGCTGACGTAGGCCAAGAATCTGCATCCAGGAACCCTCCAGAGTCTGAATATTTCCTTCTCCCCATGTAAAATAAACAGACATGAGTCCTTTGGCGGGGAGGAATATAGAATATTCGTAGTATAAATTGTGGTACCATTATGAGAGCTTTCCTTGCAGAAATGTGGCTTCCTGAGTCAGTTAGCTCTGGGTGGACCTGAGAACTGGCTTAGACCTGAACACCGGGCGAGGAATTGCGTTCTTCCCTCGCAGCATCTGGTCTCTGCCTGCTCCTCACCACTTCTCACATTCTTCAGCAGGGAGCGATCAGTACCCTAGTTGGCTGCTGACCTTTTGAGCCCCATGGAACATCATGCTCTATTAGCTGACCCCGCGGGTGGAGAGACCCAGGCCGCCTTCCCGGTCTCCCCCTGTGGAAATGTCATCTACCCTGCCTCTGAGAGTTACGGTTCTCTTGAACCATGCTATTTCAGAATCCTGGCATCTGCTTCATTCCTGGTTTGTATGATTTGATGGCACAACTGCCTACTGGCAGCACCGACCGTGGGTGCCAGCCAGTGCTGTGCAGTCCCTCCTCTCTGCCACACTTTCTCCCTGATGCTTGGTGACACATATAAGATGACATTTATTCCCAGAGTAGGAACTTTGTTTTCCCACTTGGGCTATGCTGGGTCCTGGCCCTAGAAACTGACCTAGCAGAAATGAAGAGGTAGGAACCAGTGCTGAGTAAAACAGGTGTCACATGGTGAGAATCCACATCTGTGGAGGCTCTGCCCGATGTCTACACACCAGTACCTCCGGGGAGGGGGAAGCTGTCTCTCCTTGCACAGAAGGTTCCAGACTTGCAGACTTAGACTCATCTACCTAACGCTCCCATCCTAGGCCACAGGCTCCCACTGCTCCCCATCCGGGCCCTGAGTTTGGTGTAGAAAACCTACCTGAGGGGTTTCCTTTGTAACCGTGCTAAAGATCTTTAAGCTGTCCATCCAAGATGCCAAGTTGAATTTGAATTTCAGGTAAACAAAAAAATAATGTTTTCACCTAAGCATGCCCCATAAAATAATTAGAACATAAATTAAAAATTACTTCTATGAATCTGAAATCTAAATTCAACTGTTTTATTCTCTCTCACTCCCTCTTTCCTACCCCACCCTGACGCTTTTCCATGGCCACTGCGGCCCAAGCACCTGCATCCCTCAGTCCCATCACAGGGCCCACTGGGTCGAGATGTGCTGTGCAGGATGATGGTGCCAGCTACACAAAAATCCAGCAGCTTCTGGGTCACACGGACTGTGACACCCCAGGGGTTGGAACCGTGCTGCTGGCCGGTGGAAGCCCCCTGACCTCTGTTCCTCCCCGGCAGATCAATAGAAGCCCACTGCTCCCTTTGCGTGAGGGGCAGCCTGGTGACCTCGGTCGGTGCCGGCTCACTTCAGCTGCAGACCCCAGTAAAGATGCCACCGTGTGTGTCTCATTTCTATCATCTCCAGGTCTGGTGTCAGCTCCTGCCTGTCAGTGAGCTACAGGACCCAGGAGTGGTGGGCAGGTGACAGCAGGCCTTGCCTGGACCTGCTTTCAAGAAGGAGGCCTGCACATCCAGACTCCACGACTGGCTCTTGGTGGACCAGGGTCCTCCTCTCCCGTGGGCCCCCATCTCGGAGCAGAGACGCGGCCAAGCCCAAGGGGACCCCTCGGGGGCCCTGGCCTGCCTGGTCATCCTGAGAGACGCGGACCCTCAGGCAGTGAAGTTAAAGGGCACCATTGAGGCTGTCATCCGCGGTGAGCTTCCTGCCAGCATGAGGGAGGGAATGACTCCAGGTCCCTGTCACACCTGCCCCTGAGTCCCAGCAGAGGCCAGTGTCCTCTAAGACCGGAAGCAGGAAGGGGCCCTCTGCTGCCCTCTGCAGGCTGATGAAGCACACAGCCTTGAGAAGCAGAAAGTATCCCAAGCAGGTGAACAGGAAGAGGAGGTCAAAGGGCAGGCCAAAAAGTTAGGGGACCAGGGGGACCAGCAGGAGGCCCATGGGGAGCCCTGAGACGCTGGGAAGCAGAAACACAGAGGTCCCAAACGTATTCTCTATCATGTGACGCTGTTTGCGAAAACTTTCAATGTGTCCACCTACGTCCCATCTTGGAAACACTGCTGTCCTGGTCATTTCTCGTCTCTGGGAAACGATGCCCAGCACCAACAACCTAAAGGAGGAAAGGCGACTTTTAATCTCAGCGTCACTTACCCACTGTGCTGGCTGGATTTCAGTTTTACCAAAGATGGTTCTCATTTGTTTAAAATACTAACACATCGGCACCTCACACATGTTTAGCAGAGGGAGGGTTCTTTGCATCATACTCGCAACTTTCTGTCATTGTGAGATGTTTTGATAACTTAGAGTGTTTTTGAATTTGGAATTTTGGGTCGGTCATTCTCCACTGTCGGTGGGAATGCAGGCTGGTGCAACCGCTGTGGAAATCAGTGTCCCATTCAGTCCAGCCATTCCCCTTCTGGGTGTCTCCCCAGGACAGTGATATATGTGCACCCACGTTTATAGCAGCACAGTTTATAACAGCCAGATCTTGGAAACAACCTAAATGCCCATTGACTGAGGCATGGATAAAAAAAAGATGTGGTATTGTTGTACAATGGAGTACTACTCAGCCGTAAAGAAGGATAAACTGGAGACTTTTATAGGTAAGTGGATGCAATTTGAGGCCACACTCATTAGTGAAATAAACAAGACACACGTGTGTAAGCATCATATAGTTTCATTATACGTGAAGCTGAAAGAAGCAATATGTGTATATGTGTATAGATACATAATAGTTAAGCTGGTTACACTACTGATTTCTCTGAGTTCACTGAAGAGAAAGATCTGTGCTGGAATTGTTTGGAAAACTGAATGCAGAGGTCTCGTGCTCTGGGTGAATGATTTGGGGATGACAGTGTGCAGTGTGTGTACCATTGTTACCCCCTAATGTGTTTTGAAGTTTTTAGGGTTTTTTTTTCTTTTTCTTTTTATCCTTGAAATAAATTGGATTTGGAAAAAAAAAAAAAGAATTTTTGGTCGAGGATATAGCTCAGCAGCATGAGCGCCTGCCTGGAAAGTGCATGGTCCTGAGTTCAATTCCTGGTAGCTCCCTAAAAAAAGAAATTTAGAACTTTATCTTAGAGTTGCATACTCAGCAATTCCAATTTTAGGGTTTTATCCTCCACATACTGATGTAAGTATGTGCAAACAATAATAGGTACGGACCATCTGTATAATGGTATTATATCAGAAATATGTATGACAATATTTAAAGTTGCCATAATATTTATGTGGAATTATTTAACACGGCAAATAAACATTAACTGTCATCACTGGAAGACTAGCGGTAGCTATGGTAACCTATAGCATGGACAGTCATTAAAAAGGGTGAGGCAGGTGTACCCTAACCGTGGGGAGTAGTTACCAAGCGTTCACCACAGGGCAGGTCTCCGTGCCTTGCTGTATCCATTCGAAGCGACCTATTCTGTGGCTCCTGTTACTGCCCCCTCCTGCAGAGGGCAGCACTGAGCAGGGCGGGTTGGAAACGAGCCCAGGACACACAGCTGGTGGACAAGCAGGTTTTCCAGCTTCTACAGTTGGTTGTAGTCTGTGAGCTTAAACACACATGTGTGTGTGCGCACACACACACACAGAATACACAAGAGATTGTTCATGATTGTTCTTAGGAATGGGAGTGGGAATAAACTTAATGTTTCAGGGTTTTATGGCTCATGTTCCATACCACCTGGCTTTATTGTGTATCACCATGCAATGGTTTTATACATTTTGAAACCATGAGTTCAAATAAGTAAGCCCTGAGGTATTAAGACTGGCTGCTTTAAGGGACTCACTATCCCAATGCCAGCTCTTAGGGGACTCATTAGCTTTACTAGCCGTGGTAAGGCCTGTGGAAAGGAAAGGAAAACCCTGAGAACAGACGCTTTGGGCTGCGGAAGCCCTGGCTGAAGTTCTTCCACTCCCAGGGTTGTAGCGCTGGGTGAGGGTCCCTGTCTCAGCCTAGGGCCCTAAATCCCCTAAACCACCCACAGGGCTCACCCACGGGGATCCGCCTGGTGCCTCTGGAAAGCGCTTTACGGGTTGCCCAGTGCACTGTGGTGCTCTGTGCGGTTCAGAGTTCTGTCACTTGGTTTCTGAGGTGCCCATAGCTATCTTGTGTCCCCTCTTCTCTCCCCTATGCGCAGATGGAAACCAATGTCATAACATGGCCCTGGATGAAGAAGGGTTTAGCTTGATAGTTTTCCAGGGCGGGGGGCGGAAAGGGATGCCCTGGAGAAGATGCCAGCCCTGGATGTCCAGGGCCATCAGAGGGACAGCAGGCCCGTGGCTGGACGTGGACCCTCGTCTCGGAGCTGGCTGGGCTCAAAGCTCCCCTGAGCACCCAGCCACTAGCCCTGGAGTCCGAGGGGTAGACACGGTTCCCAGCCCCATCCTGGCCCTCAGGCCCTGACCCAGAGGTGGCCGGAGACCACTGGGCTTTCCCTGGTCACCCGGCCCGGGTCCCCTGTCCTGCCCCAGGGTCATAGTGGCTGCCTGAGGACCCCTGGGAGCAAAGCCCCCTTCCCAGCCCGAGGTTTCCAGGCAGAACTTTGCCAAGCCTCAGTTTCCCATCTGAGAAGGTGCAGTAGGCAGAGTTAGAAAGCTCAGCAAAGGGACAGGCGCCCAGGGCGCGCTCCGCGGGCGAATCCAGGTGTCTGCCGAACCGCAGTGGCCACACCTCACCAAGCGCCCCGTCAGGCGCCCTACGAGGTGCACCGTCGCCTCCTCCCCTAACTGCCGGGGTCCTGGAGCACTGGGCTCTCCCCGCCCCGGCGCCTCCGCCAGTTTGCCGCGCCCCAGGCTGGGCTGGTCCCGAGTGCCTGGAGATCCAGGCGGGGGCGGGGAGGGGACACGTGACCGGTGGCGCCCGGACCTCCCCGTGTCGCACTGGACAGCCGGAGCGCACAGCCCCAGTCTCCCCGTGTGCCCAGGCTCCCCTCTGCTCTAGCCCTTGCAGAACCCGAGAAAACAGCTCCAAAGGACTGCCCAGGCCGCCGCCCAGCGTCCCCAGCAGAGAGGCCGGTGAGTGCGCCCAGAAAGGGAGCTGGGACCTGGGGTCTCCCAGGACAGGGATCCCAGGCTCACGGAGGATGTGGGTCCCTGCAGCCCCACCTCCAGGCCTTGACTGGTGCTGGTGCTGGGGTCCCCAGCTCCCTAAACCCCACGCCCCAGGCGTCTCCCAGATTCTTTGAACAGGTAGACCTCGATCCCCCAGCCCAGAAAGGGTTGTTTCCATCAGAAGCTCTGTGCACTCTGCATGTGAGCTGGGCCAAGGAGGCTGGGGAAGGACCCCCCACCCCGGGCCCAAGGCTGCCTGGAGACTCCTCCTTGCCACCCCAGCGATCTTGGGGCAGAGAGAAGTGGGGATCCTAGCATCAGCAGCAAGGGGTAGGGGGAGTCCTGCCCTCACCTGGACCCCAAAAGCCCAGGCTTGTTGGCATCATCTTGTGTTTGCTGCCAGGCCCTGGGCTCAGCCCCTCCTGCTGTGGAAATTCAAGGACCTGGGGACTCAGGCAGTACCGTGGGTAGCAGGTGTCACCTCCAGGAGCCTCAGGTCCCTACAGGAGGTCACCTTGTCCAGCCTCACAAACCCACTGGAAACCTGGGGGCCGTGGCAGGCACTCACAGAGTTGGCCGGGAACCCGGGAGGAGTCAGGGGGCCATGCTGATTGAGGGGCCAATCAGCAGCAGAGTGTGTGCTGGGTCAGGGGGTGACCCTGACGCACCCCAAATGAGTGACTGGGGCAGTCCTCAAGGCTGACCACTTTGTTCTTTCTAAAGCTACTTCTGGAAGCCTCTGGAGACCCCTCCCCCGCCCTGTCACAAGACTCACAATCCTAACTTCCTTGCATGGCACAGGGCATCCGAAGAGGCCACAGCACCGAATCACCATCTGCAGTCAGATGGGGAAACAGCCACCAGGGAGAGGACCCTGTCCTGCTGTCCCATGTGGCCGGGCTTGCTCTGCAGTATACCCAGGCCCAGGCTTGCTCTGGAGAGAAGCACCGAGTTTAGCGGCAGTTTGGAATTGAGTTTATCTATGTCTATGCAGGGTTTGCCAGAAACCTCCAGAGCCAGGGCCCAGGAGGCAAGGACGGGGCAGGCGGGAACCAATCTGCAGGGCACTGCTCCAGTGCCTGGTTCCCCGACGGGAGGTGGAACAGACCCTCCAGGTGGAAATGTGCTCATTCCACTGCTAATGAAGGCTGGAGGTCCTACACCTACCCACTCCATGGGCGCAGGCTCTGGCCACAGAAATAACCACCACGACAGCTCTGGGAACGGGGCTTGGGAGGCAGCCACAAAGGGTTAAAGTGAGGATGCCACAGTGGCACCTTGGCCACACCTCAGTCTGAGTCAGTGGGCATCCCCGCCATGGTTCCTGGGCACCTCATGAGGACTTGGCCTTGCCCTCCGGTTTCTGTTGGCTCAGGTGGAGGGTCACTCCGGGGTTCCCAGGGTCCTTGGTTCCTCGCTGGCCCCACGAGTGGTTAAGCCAAGAAAAACAATCCCCTGGAGATTTCCCTTCCATGTGCCCGAGTGGGAGTTCCAGCCTCCCACAGACGGACGCAGACAACACAGCCTTGCAATTCAGAGCCCTGGGGCCGCACTGCCCCGCAGCTCCATGTGCTCCTGCAGGACCCTGTCCAGCTCCCCTCCCAGTCTCCATGACGGCCCCTGAGCCACGGGGGAGGGTGGACTCTCCAAGACTTGAGTCAGATTAAATCCGAGCAGGGGGACGGGCACTCACCCCAAGGGCCTTCTGGCTCAGGAACCTCGTGACTCGGCCTTATCTGCACAGAGCGGAACGAGGAACAGACGGAGGCGGACACACCCGCCCCGACCCAGTACACACCCAGGGTGCCCTGTCCCCCGCATCTCCTCATCCTCCTGTGCTGTGGCAGGTCCAGGGGCACTGGTCTCAGGGAATAAGCACAGCTGAGGAGATGGGAGCGCTGAATTGGCTAAGGCCATGACCGACTGGCCCAGGAGCTGCCCACGGCCCCATAGCCCCCGGCAGTGCCCGCTTGTGGCTGCAGAGGGGGCAGGTAGCAGGGCCACCAGTGCCGGGGACTCTCGGCTGTGGGCCCTAGACGCTGACATCAAACATATTCTCTGCTCGATTTCTAATTCGTTTCTAGAGATTGTTTTTACAAAGCTCTGCCTCTCTGCGCTGCCTCTGTCCTGTCGGTGGGGACGGCAGTCACAGGAGACAAAGCTCCGCTCTGCCCGGGCCACCAGCTCTCTACTCCCGCTCAGCCCCTCCATGGAGCTGCAAAAGGCTCACCAGCCGCATGCAAGGCCCTGGGTTCGATCCTCGGTACAAACCACCAAACCAAAGCCCGGGGCACAGTGAGCGCATCTCCTACTCAGCCGTGACGGGGCTCCAAGACATGCTTCCCTCTTCACATGGTCCCCTGCACGTCCCAGCCATCGCCACAGCCCTGGAGCCCTCGCCACCAGGACCCTCCTCTGGCTGCACCGGAGGCAGCCCGCCCGCGTGGTGGGTGTGCGGACCCCCGCCTGGCCTGCCCCCCTTTTCTGGTTCCTGTCTTTGCTTGTGTGGTTGAGAAACTGAGACCTTAGGAGAAACGAGGAAGAGGAGGGGAGGGGACAGGTGTCCTCTGCGTGCCGGGGCAGCACACCGTGGCCTTTCTACACGGCCACTCACTGGCCTCCAACTGCCTCCAGAAAGTCAGGCTCGGAGGAGAGAAATGGGCTTTTCCTTCTGGTTCGCTTCTCTCCTCGCCGCCAGGATCGGGGTTCATCCCAGCCAGGCCAGGGCGCTGGCCTCTGCGCTGGGAAAGAGGAGGAGACTCCTCAGCTGAGGATCACGCTGCCTGCAGCTCTGAAAATAGAATCCCCGTGAATGTGCTCCTTATGATGCTTCTATTTTTTTTTAACTGATAAAAAGGAATAAGCTCCAGTCATCAGTCCAATAAGAACTTTCTATGGCAGGTCTTTAGAAACCAGTGCTGAGGGCCAGGGATTTAGCTCAGCGGCATAAGCACCTGCCTGACAAGTGCAAGGTCCTGAGTTCAATTCCCGGGAAGGGAAGGGAAGGGAAGGGAAAGGAAAGGAAAGGAAAGGAAAGGAAAGGAAAGGAAAGGAAAGGAGTCAGATGCTGTATGTTCTAGGGGAGCTCCCAGACCTCGACCGCTCCCTTGAAGAACTTTCTTATGCAGAGTATAAACTCAACTGTAAGCCAGGCGTGGTGACGCATGCCTGGCACTTAGGAGGCTGAGGCAGGAGGATCACTGTGAGTTCAAGGCCAGTTTCAGCTATACAGCAAGTTCAAGACCAGGCTGGACTTTGGATGGCACAGTGAGACCCTGTCTTAAAACACACACACACACACACACACACACAAAAGGAAAGAAAAACTCCACTGCAAATGGGCAGCAGCTGGTCCAGCATCACAGGCCATAGAAAATGTCTAATGTGTTTCTCACTATCAGCATCAGACTTGAGAGGGGTGGGTGAAGTGTTTTAATGACTTTTCCTCATTTTTCTTTTTTGTGGTACTAAGGAATAAACACAGAGCCTTTCCACCAAAGTATATCTTTAGCCCCTTTTATCCTTTATTTTGAGACAGGGTCTTGCTATGTGGCTACAAACTTACATTCCTCCTGCCTCAGTCTCCAAAATGCTGGTGATATTGGGCAGGTCCTTTAGAAATGGCTCATGAGTCCAAAGTATCCCAGGCCCTTCCTGTTTAGAACAAAGAATTGGACAACACAAGCCACAAACATTGCCAACGAGCTGGGTACGGTGGCCCACGCCTGTAATCCCAGCACTTGGGAGGCTGAGGCAGGTGGACTGCTGTGAGTTCGAGGCCAGCCTGGGCTGCATAGTGAGACCCTGTCTCAAAAAAAAAGTGGTTCCAAAAGTTTATTTGGAAAGTGCAGGGTGAATGGGTATAAGCAAAACCAACTCTGCAGAGCAGAGCAAGAGAAAAAGAAGGTAAAAGCAAAACTAAAAGTACACCCTGCACTGGCTACGGTGGGGTCACAGCTGTGAGCTCCATGTGGCATGTGGCCCTCCTTGCTGCCATCCCATCTCATGGGAGCAGGCGAGCAGCTCCACATACGGGGTCCTGGGGCCCAGGGGGCTCTGTCCCGGTGCTTGTCACTGACTGGCCCTGCTCACCTCCCCAGCCTCACCGCACCACGCCTGCCACCTCCCGGGGTCACAGGTGCACACCTCCACACTCACTCATTGTAAAACAGAAAATATTTTTACAGTGTTTTGGGGGACAGCTGTGGAGCGCTTCAGAAATTTTCGCCTTAGTTAATAGCTGTCTAGACAGCGCCCCCTTTCCTAACTGACCACTCGGGTACCCAAGTCAAGACAAACTCCCGGCGTGAACAGCAATGAATTCACATTTCCACAAAGGGCTCTTCCTCCTGTTTGGAGCTGGGAAGCAGGGGTGGGCTCCCGGCTGGTGTCCAGGCTCCCCCGTCCCCCACCTTCCAGAGGAAGTGGGTTCAGGCCCCAGGGAGACTCGCTGAGGCCATTACTGGGGTCTGAACTTGCAGTCACCCCAACACTGGCCTTCAGTGGCCCCAGGACGGAGGTGTCTGGACAGAGCTGCCATGGTGCCGGCAGTGTCAGAGACAGGGCAATGTCAGGGACAGGGCCGTTGTTGGGACGGGCAGCCCTGGTGCTCCCGTGGGAAAGCGCAGCCTGGGGACGGGAAGGCACTGTGTCCCTCCGCGGAGCAGTTGTGGTCACGCCTCTCACCATGGAAGGAGAGGAGGTGGCCCTTGGTGCCCTGGGGTGGGGGCCATTCCCGTTTAACATATGAGTGGGGGGCCCACAGAGACTCCCCTGGACCCTGCCAACCCCACAGGAGTTGTTATTGACACCTGTGTCCACCTGGGAAACCGCTCGGGACCAGGGCTTCCTGCTCCACCTCTCTCTTACTTTCTGGCTCGGTGGACAGGTGACCACCCGACCCCGTGGCCTTGCAGGTGTGACACAGGGCAGCAGCAGTGATGGAGAACAACCTGGACCTTTCCCGGCTCACGGACGAGGAGGCCCAGCACCTGTGGCAGGTGGTGCAGCGGGACTTGGCCCTGCGGACCCGGGAGAAGGAGAGGCTGGCGTGAGTGTCACTGCGCGAGCCAGGGCGTGGGGCGGGCAGAGACCCGAGAGGGGCGAGGGGCGTGGAGGGAGCCATGATCCAGAGAAGGGCTCTGCTTCCGGGCCTCAGGGTCCTCCTCGTTCAGGGGAGTGGGGTGGACCTGCTGCGCTCCCCTGAGTTCCTGCCTCGCTTGGCCTGGCTTCCCAGTGCCTCCTCCAGACTGAGCTTGAGGTGGCACTGAGGCCTCTTGATGTCCCAGGGCTGTGCCCGGATGTGGGGTAGAAGGGACTTGGGGCACAGGCTGGCTCCCACCCTCCCCCAGGGGCTCCCCTCCCCTCAGTGTGACTCCTCCTCCCTCAGCCTCCTTCTGCTTCCCCTGACCGGACATGTGTTGGCCACCAGGCCCTGTGACTGCCCCCTCCGAGGGGCGTGCGTGGGCTGGGTCAGCCTGCTGAGAAGGAGTTCGTGGGAGGTGAGGGAAGTAGCCAGGTCCAGGCCTCTGAGGATGTGCCAAGCAGCAGGGCCACCAAAGAGGACTGAGAACACCCTGCCGGGAGCAGACAATGGGGCCAGGGGACAGGAGCTGGGACCAGAGGACAGGACAGGACCGGGCTGTGCTTTCTCTGGGCCCTTCGCTGCAAGCCATGGACTCTGGAGATGTAGTCAATGTACCCGGAAGACAGAGTAGAAAGTTTGCCCACAGAGGCATCTAGGGAGGCTCCAAAGGTGGTGGCCTGGGTCACTGAAAGGACAAAGTTGAGGGCAGCCCTGAGACCAGGAGTGACCGTGCGTGGTGCCTTCCGAAGTAGCTCTGGGAGCTTCTTGAGTGGACGCCACTGCTGAGTGCCCCCCATGTCCTCTCCACCCTACACACCGGAGCAGGCACCGTGTGACTCCCGGCTCCTCCCCAAAGGCAGAACGAGCAGATTCTGTGCCACAAGACAGCCGACACAGAACAACGAAAGACACTCAGGAGCGTGGACTCCAGAACTGCTTCGGAAAGTGGCCAGAACGCTGGGCGAGGAATTCTCTGAGGGGGATGGGTAGCAACGCATCTTTTACTGTCACAAACCTTCTAAATGGGTCACTGAAGGTAGAGCTGCCAATACCCTGGATGTCTGTCCCTGAGTCCTCCTGACCGCAGGAGCACAGCCCTGGACGTGTGGTCTCAGTCACCAGGCTGAGGGCCAGCGCCTGTGGCATTGGCACAGACGGGTAGATGGGGCTGGCACTTGGAAAGAGCCTGATTGAGACCAGCGGGAGATGAAGACCCTCTGCGTTCTGGACCTAGAACAGCCCCCGGGAGGGGCGGTTGGCTAACGCGCCAGGCACCAGGAGGAGGCTGAGGGGGATTTTTAGGTAATAAGCCCACCTCCCCGTCTTCTATCAGCGTCACACTGCACGTTTAGCCAGTTTCGACATCGGTGTCACTGTGTCCAGCCGGCGAAGCCCCCGCTGTCTTGTGCGTCTCATCTCCCTGGGCCTGACTCTCCGACCTCTGGATCTCAGGGCTGAGGAGGCCCTTGGCTCCTCCATGGACCCTGCGTGAGTGACCGTAGCAAATCCAGCGACTGGGGAGGTGTTGGCTTCCAGGGGCCTTGACTCGTTCCCAAAGGACCCTCCTGGGCACCCTGGCTCGGAGAATCCCACCAAGGCTGTGGTCGCCACAGTTAGCAGAGGGAACATGGCGGAAGCAAGTTCACTGTGAAACAGTCCACTCGTCACCTGGAAAACATGTCCCACTGCAAACACTGTCAGGTGACACCGCATGTGGGCTCCGGGCCAGAGCCCCAGCAGCAAGGTCGCTGAGGGGCGATTGGCCTGGCGGCCCAGTCACCAAATGTGCAGTCTGAAACCAGCCCACCCAAAATGTCTGCAAGCATCATGAAGTTAACAGAGTGACACGCTAGGCGGGCAGCTGTCCTCCTCCTGGGTGTGAGCATCGGTCACTCCCAGGGCACTGGGCAGTGTCCAGCACAGCCTGGATTCCGTCGCTGTCAGAGCCAGTGAGTCACGCACAGGCCCAGGTCCTGCTGCACCACAGCGGGCTCCGGGTGGCCGGGATTTGTCCCCAAGACACCCAGCCCTCTGCAGCCCTGGGCCGGCTGTCCTCCCTCTGGGCTGGCTGAAGCGGTTCCTTAGAACCGAGCCCCTCCTGAGCGCTTTGATGCACCCTCAGACGGCAGGCGCCTGCCCAGCACTAAGAGGCCAGTCTGTCTCCGCCCAGCCTCCAGGCTGTGGGGTCCCTGGAAGGGAGGAAGGGGGCCTCTTCCTGTCCATTCGGTCCCAGGTCAATTGACTCTCTCTCTCTGGAGGCTGTCACTCAGCCACTTGGGTAGCAAAAGGTTTTCAGTGCAGATAAGGTCATCACATGTTATTATTGTTAATGTCATGCAAACATAAAGTCATGCCAAAGTAATCCCTGGAGGAGACACACAGAAAGCAGCACAGCCTGTGATCCCTGCCCTCCCCCCAGGAGCCTGGCACCCCAGAGCCCACCAGCCCCTCAGGTGAGGCTCGACTGGCGTCGGGCCTATCTCAAGTCCCATCAGCAGCTGCGTCCTGCCTGGTGGGACGGCCACTGGGCTGTGGCCGGGGCAGAAACGATTGGCTGGTCCCGAGCCCAGGAGGGATAAGTAGACAGAACACCACCAGACGTGGGTGAGTCATGCCCCAGGTGGACCGAAGGCGCCTCCATGGAACACCCTGCTCTACAGGGCACGGCCTGAAAATCAAATATTGGGCCTGCTAACCTTCCCAGAAAGGCAAATAGGCGGTGAGGTGGAGCTCTGATCTCTGCAAACAGCCTGCAGGATCAGGGGACGATCTCCCAGTGCGAGACACAGGCAGCCGTGGCTCAGGGGAAAACGGCAAGAAGGAGAACTCAGAGGGCTCCCTCTGCTGGACCACATGGCGTGGCAGTCGGGTGACCACAGGCTGCAGAGGCCTTAGGGTGCAAACAGGAAGCCAGCTGCCCGCTGAGGGCCTGAGATTAACTCTGGTCTAAGATCGCTCACAAGATCCTCCGGAGCTCTCTGTCTCTGTGACCTGTCACTCAGGCATCGCTTTCTTCCTCCACGTCACCTCCGTCATCATCTTGGCCATTCCCCCTGAAGGACCTTCACGGACAATAGCGCGTTTGTCTCTCTCGTTGTAATTCCCGAGATGGAGCCATGGACTCGCTCCTGGTCACCATTAAGCCCTTTCCTCCTCTTTCCCAGGTGTCCCCTGGGAAACCTCGGTCTCCTTGGTCGCCATGGTGTCCATCAGGCATCATCCTTGGATTCTCTTTTCAGTTGTTGGGAGCAGGTCCTCAGGCCGTCTTCTCCGGAGTGGCTGGGGTGTGCATTCAGTACCCAGGAATGTTCCTCGTGGCTGTGGGAAAAGCCCCAGCTCACACACTCCCTGCGGGATCGGAAGCTGCTCCCCAGGGCAGGCAGTAGGATGCCCGGCCACCACCCCCCAGAGACACATGGCCCGGTGCCCAGAGTCTGTTAATGCTTCAGGTTCTGGCAAAGGAGCACAAGGTTGCAGGTAGAATCCAGGCTGCTGGTCAGCTGAGATGGACATGGGGGTGCTGTTCTGACTCTGCTGTGCGGGCCCAGGGCGACGGAGGAAGCCTTATAACTGGGAGGCAGAGCAGAAAGAGGTCGGACTGAGTCCCTGGGGAAGGGCTGGACAGCAGGTGTGACCACTTCACCCTGCCCTGTCCTCTGCACCTCCCCACCCTGCCGTGGCCCGAGGGGCCTCCCTGTCCCCGGACACTGGGCACAGGGATCCCCCTCAACTCTCTCTGCAGCTACCCATCATAGTGCCTGATGTCAGTGGTCCAGGGCGACCCAAGGCCACTTGCTCTGTACCCCTGTTGTCCCCACTGTGCAGGACCCACTCGCCCCTACGGGTTCACACTTTCCCTTTCTCTGTACCCTGAAAGGAAAAGCAAACAACTTCAAAACCAATAATTCTCAAGCTGTTAAGCCTTGTTGTTAAATTCCCAAGCCCCAAAGTGTTATTTCTGTGAGTTACATCTATCGACATTCACTGAATGAAAACGTAAAACTAGGAGCTCTGTCCATTCATTCGTTTACCATTAACAGCGGTAACATGTTAACAAGAGCATCGTTTTCCTGAAAATTAACTATTTTTCTGCACAAAACCGTGAGTGAGGAGAGTGACATGGATCTATATTTTCAAAAACCCCTTCAGCATCTGGTGAATTCCACCGTGCAGGCTCGGGGAGGGGACCTGGTGTGTGAGCCAGAGGACGCGAAGGAAAGCCAGCCCAACACTACCCGAGCTGGGAAATGGAGCGGTCGGTTAACAGCCTTTGTTCAGATAATTGCGGACATTCCGTTTCATCGCTATGTGAAAACCCAGCCCTTGGCAGTTTCCCAAAGGCCGGCTGTGGTGCAGACTCTGAAAGATCCAGGAGCTTTTCCTGCTCCGAAACAAGTCCTTGGAGGGAGGCCTCTACCTGCGCGTGACTTTTGTGACCTGCACAGCCCTCTCACAGACGTGGCTTCCCTGAGCCGTGCAGGCGCTGCCACCCAAGGATCTTAAGCACGCCAAAGGGAAACCACGGGAATCCCTCAGCTAGAAACCCTCAAGCTCAGAGCGGATGTGAGCTGTCCAAAGTTCTACTTCGAGGTTGAAGCTCTCAGTTTCATCAGCAGCAGTAAACACTGTGCTTCTTTTCCTCGAAGCGCCAGGCTCACTTCGTTCCCTTCAGAGAAAATCACTGCCCGGTGCTGCAGTTCCAATAGTTTATCTCTCAGTTCTTCAGCCAAGGGAAAACGGCACTTCAAAATAAAAGTTACTGGTTCAGGTCAAAATTCAGACAGCTGCCCAGTTCTTGCATCAAAACATCCATGTTGGTGGCCGCATGCTGGGCTCTTTCCTGCCAGTGCGTGAGGCAGACCGTGGGGACACTTGGTCGACCTGGTGAATGTAATCATCACCGCATGGATGGCCCTGACCCTGCCCTCTGCAGCTCCAGCTCCTGCTCACCGCCCAGCAGCCAGCAGGGCTTCCCTGGCCTCTGACATGGGTCTTCTCTGCCTCCCTTCCTGCTCTCCAGCTGTGGAGAAGGGAAGTTATGTTTTCAAGAGCCTGAAACAAAGTGCAAATAGCTCCATGGCCAGCCAGCTGGCCGGGCCCTTTGAGGGCCCCCCTCTTATCGAAGAGGGTGCAGCTACCTCCGGTGTCTTCCTCTCCCTTCCTGCTAGGTTCCCCTCACCCCGAGTCCCGCTTTAGCTCCGCCTGAGTAGGCAGAGGGGGGAAAAGCCTGGACAACCCTGCCGGGGAGGGTGGCCGTTAGGGTCCCCAGGGGATGCAGATCTGGCAGGAGCAGGAGTGGCCCTTCCGTCCCAGCTCCAGGGGCTTTGTGGTTCTCTCCAAATATGTCCCTGTCCTGTGCTTGGCGTGCCTGTCCCCGTGTGAGTGAGGGTATGGGTAATGGGAGAGAGGAATCGGTGACACTCAGCCACACCACTGTGAACCGGAGGCAGCTACCTGACACCTGTGTCCCCTGGCCATCCGCTGAGGTGTCCCCTGCCACTCTGAGGGCCTCAGAGTTCTCAAAAGACAGTAACACTGGTGTCTCACCCCTTTTTTTTTTTTCATAGTGAACAGATTAATTTTATCTCATCTAAAACTAAAAGATATTGTGTTTGGCGGTCATTCTGTGAAACTCAGAACAGAAGGACGTGGTCATTACTGCCTGGGCTGCGTTTCCCTTGGCAGGGCCACCAGGAAGCAGTGCTAGAAACCAGGCAGTCTCCAAGACTTCCAGTTTCTAAGCCTTCTGGGTGCAGGGTGACTCCTGTCCAGACCACTTCAGCCACACTCCCCAGGACAAGCCTGAGGGCTCCCCCGTGCTGGGAGAGACCCCCCAAACGCTTGCTGAGGTGTCATTTCTATGGGAATCGGGCTTCTGTGCCAGGCTACCAAAGCACACACGAGAGAATTCCTCTGTGTGCGTGTGCAAAAGCCAGACGTCCGGCCTGTTTCTCATTTCCGCAGACGGCTGAAGGGCAGGATCAGGAGGGAGAGCTCTAAGCGGGAGCTACTGTCCCACACGGCCCACCTGAACGAGACGCACTGCGCCCGCTGCCTGCAGCCCTACCAGCTCTTCGTGAGCGGCAAGCGCCAGTGCCTGGACTGCCGCCTCTTCGCCTGCAAACGCTGCAGCCACGCCCACCCGGAGGCGCGGGGCTGGCTGTGCCACCCCTGCCACCTGGCCAGGTGAGCCAAGCCCCAAAGGCAAGCCCGCCCGAGGCTCACCGGGCCCAGCTCTTCCCTTCAACAGGGCTCACTGCACGAGGGGGGACCCCAGGAGCACGTGGCCTGGGCAGGCGCCTGTGCAGCTCACCTGTGCCCGCAGGGTGGTGAAGATCGGCTCGCTGGAGTGGTACTACGAGCGCCTGAGAGCGCGCTTCAAGTGGTTCGGGAGCGCGGAGGTGGTGCAGTCCCTGTGCGGGCGGCTGCGGGGCGGAGGTAAGGAGGGGGCCCCGCTGCGCTGCTGCTCCTGGGCTGGGGGTGATGTTTCCTGAGAAAGCGATTCCTCTGGAAGAGACGAAGAGACAGACAGGCAGACAGACAGACTGCCCCTCTGCCAGTGGCTTTCTGGGAGAAGGGCAAACCCTTGCTTCCCACTGCCAGCTGCAGCGTCCTGGGAAGCCCTGCGTGCGTGCTAGGGACATCGCCGCGGGTTACACTGTACGTTTTCAAGAGTTTTATAGCAAGCTGAGAGCACACGGCCAGGTCGCTGGCCCTGGACTCCCCGGAGCGTGTGTCACTAGTGCACCCCCCACCCAGGCCCGGCCCCCCGGGTTTGGAGCCCGCATCTCCCCATGGCTCTGATGAACCTCAGGCCTCAGAGGAACCTCTTGGGAGTCAGTCCTTTGCTGTGGGGTTTCAATCCAAGCCCTTGTTTTGTGATGCACTTGAGCTACACAGTGTATCCCCCCCCCACCCCCTTTAAGGTGCTCAGAAAGAAGAAGCCCAGGGGAGGGAGGTGGGGGTTAGAAGGAGTGGAATGGAGGGGGGAGGGCTGGCTGGTCCCTGTCACCTGAGTGCTAGGCCTCTGCCAGCCAGCGAGCCTGCCAAGGCTTCACCAGGCTGCAATGCCCACTGGGCCTGGTGTGTGGGGTCCCAGCTTCCGGGGCATCCCACTCGCTGGCCCACACCAGTCCCCAGAAGCCGGGCACATCCACAGCAGGGTCCCCACAGCACCCAGCCAGGCGTCTCCCAGGGGCCGCCCCTTCAGTGGCACCTTACTCCTGCCTGTCCCGAAAGCCCAGTGGGTAGGGAGGAGTGGAAGTCAGGCACTGCTGGCCCTCGGGGAATCAGAGCCCAGGCCAGACTCTGTCCAAGGCAGAGGCAGAGGACAGAGACCCTCAGCTGTAACTAACCGCTCCCAGTACCTATCACAGGGAAAGATGGGCCAGCTCCGCTCAGTGGGTGGTGGGGGCTCAGGGGCATGAGCTCGGTCATCCTAACTGGGCCAGTGGGGTGACTCGGGGAACCTCTGTCCCCTGTCCTGGTGCTGCTGCTTCCTGGCCACCACCTGTCTCGGGCCAGTGCCCCTGTTCAAGTCCCAGATCCTCACACCCCCCCGAGCCAGACCAGCCCTCTCCACAGAGCACCCGGGAATACAGCCCCACCGGAACCCCCGTCAACCCCGTTAGACCCTGGAGACCTGGCCTCACCCTGGGGGCGCTGGCTGCTAGGGGCTGGGTGGACTCAGGAAGGTCAGCCAGGGTGCTGGAGCTCCCAAGGAACCTGTGGGTTTCAGAATTGTCACCATGCTGGCCAGAAGGTGGCGCTGCTGGGTCACAGAAAACGGGACAGGGCCGTCCACTGCCATTCCAGCCATGGTGCTGGCTGGAGGAGATGGGTCTAGGTTGGCCCACGCACGCCCCCTAGTCCGCCTGGTCCCTGGACACATCAGCCCAGGAAGACAGGATGCAAAGAAAGAGGTGTGGGGGCGACTGGGAAAGTCAATCCTTTAAAATAAAAGTATTCAACTTTTAGTGCTAGCCCAGCATTCAGGGAGGCTGAGGCAGGAGGATTTTAAATTTGAGCCCAGCATAAGCAACTTGGCTTAAAGATCGTGGATAGAGCTCAGCACAGAAGCCCTGGGTTCAGCGCCCAGTTCATAACAAAGGATTTTTTTTTTTTAAAGCTTAAACTCCACATGTGGAAACCTGACTGCACAGTGGGCAGCTGCTGGGGTGTCCGGCCTCAGGGTGGGCCGTGTCTCTGCTGGGGACCTGGACTGCCCCAGCCTGTGCGCGCCCTTCTGCCTGGCAGGGGCCCAGTGATCTTTCTGCCCCAGGGGCTTCCCCTGGTTTCTCCTCCCCTTGGAGTGAGGTCACCACGTCCGTTTGGCATTGGGAATGCGGAAAATCCTTGGGACTTTTGTAGCATGACTTGACTGGGTGGACAGTCAGTCAGTGTGGCCCTGGGGTGGGGAGGTCAGCGTCTCCCCGTGGGGGGCCGGGATGAACGTCTGTCCACATCCCAGCCCCCCAGGCCTTAGGAGCAAGGCAGTGGGTGCCAGCCCTGGCCTCAGCCCCTTGGAGCCTAAGAGAGAGACCCCAGTGGCGAGACTGGGCTGGGCCCGCACCTCTGTTCTCCCACAACTCCATGAAGCCACCGCGCCCAGGCTGCCCCAACCCCGGCCCCATGGAGGTGGGCAGGTGACAGGCTGAGGGGCACCTGGTGTTGCAGGACGAGGCTGCAAGTTGAGTGGCCGGGCCTTGGGGTCCCCCAGCCCGAGGCCTGCCCACTGGCTGCACTTTTCTCTCAGTGGTGAACAGGACACAGGGCCAGGGCTGAGTCCCCTCCTGAGGGCACCGGTCCCGTCTGTTCTGTGTGAGGAGGATCTGCGTGTGCAGCCCTGGGGATAAGAGCACAGATGAGGCGGCCCTGCCATCCCTGCTCGGGGACATCGGTGTGGACACCCAGGCCCCCAGGACTGAAAGGCACAGGGAGGGGCGTCCAGGGCCGGGAAAGAGGAGAGAAGCGTGGGAAGACACACGTGGATCTGTGTGGGAATCGGCTGTAGCGGGGATAGTATCTATGTCCACCACACAAGTGGACACCAGGCACTGTCCTGTGTCCCTGTACAGCTGACCCTACAGTGAACCATCCCCCAGCTGTTCCCACCCAGGACCCCAAAGCCCAGAGACCAACAGGTGGGCGACAGGCCATGGGCATCTGTGGGCAGCAAAGCCTGGCAGTGCCCAAGCCCTGCTCTCTGGAGCCCGGCTGTGCCCTCTGTGGCCCCAGAGACCAGAAGGCGTGTGATCTGCCACCCCGTCCACTCTCAGACCCAGGTCCACTATGGGTCACTTTCTGCAGGGACCTAGGAAATGGAGCACAGGCTGGGTGGTGTGGACGGGAGAGAGAAGCACAGGAGCACCCTGGGGAGGCTGGGCCTGGGTGACAGGGACAGAGAGGGGACGGGAGCTGAGCAGAAGGTGGGCCACAAGCCTCCCAGCTGGGCCCGTGGGGAGGAGTCCGCCTGCGGAAGCCCAGTGCCACTCCCAGCCTCGTCTGGGGACTTCAGACCGTGGCCAGGGCCGTCGGTACAGAGGATGCAGCCCCGGTCTCAGGCAGACGAGGTCGGCCGGGTCTCTCAGAGGCTGGAAGGGGCCTTGCTGGCCCTTTCCCAGCAGATGTGCAGACAGACATGAAGACAGAAGGGAGGAGGGGAAATGTATGACCAGAAGGGGTCCGAGGAAGCTTCTCCAAAGAGGAGGTGGGACCCCTACTCCCTCTGTGCAGTAGTTTGTTGACTCTCATCATGGAAAAACACTTCGGGAAGGATCGGTGAGCTGCGTGGGCTGAGGCATTAGGCGGCGCCGGGAAGGGAGAGGAGGGCCGGGCCTCAGCTCCAGCTGCAGGGGGCTTGGCCCGAAGGACAGGGCAGGAGAAGGAGACCAGTGTGGAGCTGCTGGTGTGGGCGGGGCTCTGCTGGCCGCTGTCTCGGCTCCGGGCTGCAGGATGGCTCTGGAAGAAGTCCTGGTCACTTGAGGGGCAGTTTGGTCTCCAGGACAGGACTTTCTCTGCCCAGGGCCGTCTCAGCCTGGTGGAGGCTCTGCTGGAATCCTAGGTTTAGGGCAGCGACTGGAAACTTCTGGGCAGGCAGTGGTTGAACATCCCTGCCGGTCTCTTATCTCGGTGTCCTTGTTCTTGAAGAGGGGTGGGTTCTTGTGAATTCAGGTCTGACCAACTGGACAGACACCCTGGCAGTCAGCACACCTGCCTGCAGAGCCGAGGGAGGGTCCGACCCAGAGCTTCCTCCGTGGTAAAGGAGGCAGGAAGCAGCAAGGTCAGGTCTTGTTCTGCTTATAGCTACCTGGTGGCCTCTGTGGACCTAAAAGAAAGGTCACTAACTTTAGCATAAACCACTCTTAAGTCCTGACTACCTCAAAGAAAATGCAAATCATGATTTTAATGAGTAACAGGTTAAAGGCCCAGTAGTTAGTCTGTCTCTGTCTCTGTGAAAGTCTCTGTGTCGGGGGTGGGGAGGGCAGAGGGGTGGACGGATGCGTGGGTGGACGGAAGGATGGGGAAGAGGGATGGATGGACGGACGGATGGATGGATGGATGGGTGGATGGAGAGGAAGGATAGATGACAGGTGTTTGGAATAGGGAAATGAGATGGGTAGACGGATGGAGAGTTGGGAGGGATCACGATGGGGGGTTGGGGATAGGAAGGCGGGACAGATGGACTGATGGACAGATTCGTGGATGAGTGTGCGGACAGAGGAAAAGGGGAGAAGGTGGTGGTGGGTAGATGGGTGTCCGGGTGGCTGGGTGGGTAGAGTGGGTAGTGGGTAGGAGAGGGGTGAAGTGAGGAAAGAAGGCTGGAGGGGGACGGCAGGTGGGGTAGGTGAGCGGGTAGATGGACAGGGCAGTGCCCCCCAGCCCAGCCTCCTGGGGGGAGCCATGCAGTATCCCATTGCAGGGGACCCTGAGCTCAGCCTGGGAGAGAAAAGTGGAGACAGTGAGCAGACAGACGAGGATGAGGAGCCGGACACAGGGGCTGAGGCCCAGCCCCTGGGCAGCAAAGTGAGTCCCGCCCTGGTGCCCCGCAGCTCCCCTGCACCTCCCTGAACCCCAGTTCCCATCTCCCGTGGGTCTCAGCGCGCTCCCCTGCGGTCAGTCCCATGTCTGGCCAGGCGCTGACCCTGGAGAGGAGCTGTATGCTCACCCGGGGCACCAGTTGGGCTGGGCTGGCAGAACCTTCTGCAAGGTCTGGCCCATCTGGTGGGGTCTCCGGACACACAGTGTCATAGGCCTGAAGCCCTGGGACAAGCAGGGTCCCAGGGGCCCCGGGACCCTTTATGGGGCGGGGCGGAGCCGCAGGTCTCCCGGGGAAGTTTCCAGCTCTGTCACTCACTGATGGCGAGCCTGGCCATGCTGGTTCCCGTTTTCTTGCTTTGGGTGGCAGAGACAGCCGGGCAGCCAGGGCTCCAGGGTCTCGGGCAGGAGGCCAGGGCCAGAGAGGTGGGGGGACTGGCCAGGTGATTGGGGCTTTGACTCAGACCCTTTGAGGGTGTCAGATCTGTGAGACCCAGGTCTGCACAGCTGCTGGACGGGGACGTGGTCTTCTTATTTGTACGAAAACACAATCCAGGCCCTTTGCTCAGCTCCCAGGACGCTGTCCTGTGCTGGAACATTCCCTGTCGGGAGGAGCAGGGCGCTCTGGGCAGCTCGCCCGTCCCTGTCCCTAGAGCCTGTGAGCTCCCTTCATCCAAATCCCGGGACACCTCTGCCTCTGCCCTGGGGCCCCGAGCAAGTGACCTCAGGGTCAGTACTGCTCTGGAGACAAGGATCTGATGGAGGCAGAGTCCACTGGGCTGTGTTTCTCGGAGGTCCAGGCCCCTGTGGAGGAGGCCACACCCGCCTGGGCTGAATGGGAGTGGGGGTCTGGTCCCCCCTGTCGAGATGATCCCGACTGCAGCCTCCCTCTCCCGTCACCTGTGAAGAAGAGGCGCCTTCTCTCCTTCCATGGCCTGGACTTTGAGGAGGACTCAGACAACTCCCTGGAGTCTTGTGGTCACCCCCCACACCTGTCTTTGGTCCTTGGGGCCACGGACAGCCTGCAGGTGGGCAGCTCACACCCACCCACCCCCACCCAGGAACAGGAGCGGCAGGTACTCATGCCCAGGTTGGGCGCCACTCTGGGAAGCAGTGTCCAGTGGCCCTGCAGCCACACCAGGCTCCTGGACAGGGGGACAGTGGGGGGGTGACAGGGGAACATGTGTTCCACAAACGTCACACCTCCCAAGGCAAGGGTCTCCGAGGGACTGAGCAGAGGTAGGCAGGCCAGGAGCTGAGGCTGCTGGTGAGTCGGGGATCCAGACACAGCTGAATCCCACGACTCCACAGGGCAGGAGGGGAACAGCGTCTGCAGCCTCTGTCGCCTTGGAGGACATCTTACCCATTTCTGCCCAGCCTAAGCCAGTCCTCCAAGGGTTGCCCCAGTGCTCACACCTGGACACCAGCGTCCTCGGCCCGAGCAGCTGCACCAGCTCTGGTCTTCTGCACCTGAGCCCTGTGACCTGGGCGCCCCAGGAGCCTCTTTGAGGCTCTACCCCTGCACCTGGAAGGGCAGCCAGCGCTTCTGCCTCCCGGGTTGAGTTTCAGGGCGAGGCTGTACCCGGCAGGCAGAGAAGGTAGCCAGGGGCACGGGAGCCAGGACAAGGCCTGAGAAGGGCATCCAGCCTCCCAGCGACCCTCGTCTCACTGCCCACATGCCCTGGGCTGGGGCAGTGCCAGCTGGAGCTAGGACAGTGTGAGTCTGTCTGCAGCAGGCGATGGCAGGGAGAGGAAACTACAGGCCAGAAGGAAGCAGCACCCAGGAGCTCTGGCCGCAGTCCTGCTCCCCCTGCTGGTCAGGCCCTGACTTTGCACTTCCTGTGCCCCCCACCAGGGCCTGGCCACAGCTTCCCTGCTGTGGCCTGTTACTCCCTGAAGCCCTCCACCCCTCCCTTCCCTGGGGACAGTGGCACAATGCAGAGGACCCTCTGACAAAGGGGTCCAGACTGCAGCCAAGAGAAGCCCCACCCGTGCCCACTCTGTCCTTTCTGACATTCAAGGGTGGAAGAGAACACGGTGGGGTGCTCAGGCCGGCTGGCGACGCTGGCGGCCACACTGCAAGGCTGACGGCCCTGTGCTCAGTCCCTCCCAGGTGACCGCTCCACTGACACCACCTCCCAGGAGCCTGAGGTCTTGCAGGAGGAGGACACCGAGGCCTCTGGGGGCCACCCCTGTCCACCCGAGCAGCCAGACAGCCCCTCACCTTCAGAACAGGACGCCCCTGCGGAGCTCGGCCCCCCTGCAGACGCCAACACCACGGCTCTGCAGCCCGCTGCAGTGCCCGGTGCGTGCCCTCGGCCGGGGTCTGCCAGGCGGGCTCTGTGGGGAGACAGTTGTCAAGCAGACCCAGCAACTGGGTCAGAAGAGTCCCTTCTTCAGCACGACTGTCCTCTGTGTGCATCCTGGCCAGCGACATGGACCCCTGCGGTCCCTGCTTCCCCTGGGGCTCCTGGAAATACCAGCAGAGGAGCTGGCAAACGCCCGGCGTGGGTGCGGGGCAGGGCCTTGCGGTGTCCCCTGCATGGCTGAGGTCACCCGAGCGGCCTTGCTGGCTACAGAGGGGAAGCTCCACCAGATCCGGGGCTGCTGTGGGGATCGGTGGCACCGTCCTGGCTGGTCGCTCACAGCCACCTATCAGGAACCCAGGAACACAAGACACTAGATGGGCTGTTAGATTTTGCACGATGGTGCTGCTTCGAGGCGAATCCCTGAATCCCGCCCTCTCCAGCCCCAGGGAGCACTGTCCAATTAAAGTCGGAACAAATAGGATCGGGGAGGTCGGTGGCCTTCGCAGCCTGTGCCCATCTCCCAGTGTCACTGGACAGCAGGGCCAGGGAGGCCGTGGTCCTCAGGCTGGTGAGGATCCTGGGGGTTGGGGAGAAACCAGGACTCTCTCTCTCCCCAACACAAGGCATGAACGCGTCCACCCTGAGCAGTTGTAGGAGAGAGAGTAGAGGACATTGGGTCCTCCCCTTCCCCGTGATCATGGGTCCCCTGGTGGTGGAGGAGGGGACAGGGACCCAGCAGGGACCCCACAGTCCACTGGGCTGAGTTTGGAGCCCAGAGCCACAGCCTTTCTGGCCTTCCCACACTCGGGAGTCTCCTCGTGGACGTGTGGCCCAGCGAGAATGGGGGTGGTGGGGGCCGTGTCTGCCGTAGTGCTCCCTGGCCAGGCACAGCTGTGCCGGGTGACTGGTGAGGCAGTGGGGAGGGCGAGGGCCCCTGCACAGGGTTCTCCTGCCACAAAGAGTGCAAATCGCAGGTCTGGGAAGACCTCCCGCGTCAAAGGGATTTATTACGGCCCAGCTGTCTTCGAGCTTGTGTGGCTTCCTCCTCACAGAACATGCCTGCCAGAGCTGGGCTTTCCCTCCAGATCACTCAGACCTCCTCTTTCTCTCCAGGGACAAATGCCACCAGGGAGAGGCAGCTCCCTGCGCAGTACCTGGCTGACGTGGACACTTCCGATGAAGACGGCGTCCAGGGCCCCAGGGCCACCTCCCAGTATCCCAAGCAGAGAGGCTGGGCTGCACTCAAGAGCCAGGTAATGGTGGCCATGAAGGACTTGGTCTCTAGGTGGACCCGGCACCTGCATCCCCTCGCTGAGAATCCAGGTCTGGACACAGCAAGGAACCCGCCCCTCGTTTCCGGAATGTGCCCTTGACAAAAGAATTCAGTCAAGACGCACAGGCCATGCGAAACTCTGGCTCGAACTTACTGTAAAGTAGATGCAGGGAGAGTTACGCCTCCAAGAGGGCAGAGAGCACCCCGCAGGCGTCTGCCCCAGGCACGAGTTTGGCACCTTTTCCTGCACCCACAGTTACTCAGGTCCTGGGGCTCCTCAGCAGGCTATGCAGCACCCCCCCAGCCCCTGGCACCCCTGCCTCCCAGGCTGGGGAGGAGGATGTGGCGTTTCCCCCTCCCAGGTCCACACAGGCAGCCATGTGCGAGCTGGGTGATGCTGACCGCCTGCCCAGCTCTCTCCCCAGGGTATCGATCGCCAACCTGCAGACACTAAGTCCCGGTAGCCACTCCAGCTGCACAGACGCACTCAGGGTAACATTTCCGGCGTCTGTCTTCTCCCCCGGAGGCCCCAGGTGCTGTGGGGGTCACCTAATTACCTGCCTGCTGACACGGTGTCCCAACACTTCGCTCCGTGGTGCCGTCTCCCCTGCAGACGAGGCCCGCGGAGGCGGCCAGCAGATGAGCTGCCCACCCACCGCCAGCAGCAAGAGCATTGATTTTTGGGCCTGCGTCGGGAGCTAATGGGCTTTGGGTGACTCAGGGGCTGGTGACTCAGGGTGAGGAAGCTGTGCTTCTGGTCACCTTGGGTGACACCTGGAGAGCCACCTTCCGGCCCAGGGTGACCAAGACCCCCTTGTTCGCCATCGGCTTTGGTTTGGTCACATGTGCTGCTTAGCTCACACCTTTCTGTGCCCACCACCGGGCAGTGACAGTCTCGGCCCAGCAGAGATGACAGTGTGGTCTCTTCATCTTTAGCTTCCTGGCCCACTGGCTTTGTCCCCACCTCTGCCTGTCTGCCACCCTCCCAGCCTCCCACCTTTGCTTGGTGGCCTTGCCCCCTTCTGCCCTTGGGGAACGTGGGGCTCTGCTGGCGAGGGTGCTGGGTGCCAATGTCCTGCTAGCCACTGTCCTCCCCTGCGTCAGCTGTGCAGCCCCCACTGGCCACTTGGCGTCCTCTCTCCGGCCTCCTGAAGCCCTCAGTGAGCTCCAGGGCCCACGCCTCTGGGTCCAGCTCAAGGCACGATCTCCGAGCATGGGGCTGACTGCAGGGCATCTGCCTGCCCAGGTGCTGTGCCCTGACCACTCAGCCAGGACAGCCGGCAGCGCCTGTGTGGGGCCTGGGCGATGCTGGCCCTGCGGCCCTGGGCCTGGGCCATAGCGGGTGGGGGTCTTTCGTGCCACTGTGTAGTCAGCTCAAGTCTCGGTCCCATGATGCTGTGCGAGCCACGCTGAAGGCCCCGGGATTTAGAGCCCTCGGGTTTGGTTTCGCTTGTGGTGCTGGGGCTGAGAAGCCCACAGTGGAAGCCACGGGTGGTAACAGTCTGCCCACATGGGGGCAGGGGAAGCTGGGGGCTGGGGGGCGGCCATGAGAGGCCCAGACTCCACACTGAGCCACACGACCCTCACAAAGCTGCGCCCCAAGTCTGCAGGGCCAGCATCCAGTCCCCAGCCTGGAAGCTTCAGGCCACAACCACACACAGACCAGAGCTGATGCGGGTGCATGCCCAGTGCATGCCCAGTGTGTGTCCAGTGCGTGCCCAATGCATGCCCAGTGCACATCCAGTGCGTGCCCAGTGTGTGCCCAGCATGTACCCAGCGTGTGCACGTGTGCCTGGGACAGACACAGAACCTGGGGGCCCTGGGTCTTCCAGCCGATCCCTGAGAGCCACCGAGGTGTGGCCATGTGGCGTGACCTCCCGCTGAAGGCCACCAGGGCCTGGGTCCAGGCTGTCACAGGCCTGGTGTGCGAGGACCAATCTTCCCAGGGACAGGAGACATTGGCACCAGCCTAGAGCACTGGCCAGTGAGAACAACGTGCCCTACTGTCCCTGCAGCGCATGGCATGTATCATCTGTCATCTAGCTCCGTGCGTGCGTGTGTCCCTATGTCCGTGTGTCCACCATCCAGGGTGCGCCTGGGAGGGGTGGTGACTACATGGTTCATGTTGCAGTTCTGAGGGCTGAGTTGCAGGGAGGACAGGTCATCATATGTCCCCCTCCACGTCCTCCCCGGCTTGGATCACTCGGCCCATCGCCCGCGCTACATTCTGACGCAGCTCTGGGTTTCTTGCTGGGCACTTCACAAGGTGTGATCAAAAATAGGGTGAATGCTGCTGCCTGGCGCCATTAACAAAAAGGCCAGCACTTAAAATCAAGACGCTATCCCCGCCCACCCGCCTCACTGGAGCTGGCACCCCGTGACAGCCGGGTGTCCCCCAGAGTGAGACTGACCGTGAAAGGTCAGTGTTTTCCATCAGTTCACAGCATGAGGGAGCCAGGGCAGCACAGCCGAGGTCGCTGGGGAGAGAGGACCCCGAGCTATTGCAGAGGAGGCCAGAGCCAAGCGTGTCTGGGGCGGGAGGGGCTGTGAGGGCCTTTCACCATAATAACGTGTGAAGGTCTGAACTGCGTTCTCACCTGGGCTAGGTGCTCGCCCTTGCTCACAGGCAGAGGCAGCCCCGCCTCTCCAGGGCCCCTGGCCTTCTCCCGACGCGGCCCCTTTCTCTCGGGGACCCCACACTCCCTCGCTCCTGGGGAGCCCGAGACCTTGCCATGGTGGGTTTGCAGGCTGAGCGCACAGCGCTTCTTTCTGCCGTGGTCCCGGGGACCCTGTTCCCCACCCCATCGCCAGGCTGGGCACCTCTCTTCGTCTGATCTAATTAGCCACTACTGTGACCATGTGAAGCCCGCTGATCCGTCCAGCAGGAAATTAAATGACTGTGGTCGGCGTCCTCCTCTTGCTGGGAGGGCTGGGCCGAGGGCGATCGATGCTGCCTGGCAGGCACAGAGCGGGGCACGGCCTCCTGGGAGAAGCCTGGCCCTCCTGGAAGTGCTGCGGTGTGACACGGTGACCCTCCCTGAGGGGAGGGACAAGGGTGAGGATGAGGACCAGTGCTGAACTTGTCCTGGGGGCTGCGCCCACCAGGGAGGCACTGACGTGCAGGCTGGCCAAATGAAAAGCAGAGTGGACGGACTGATGGACAAACAGTCCAGCGTGTGGCCATGTTGTTAGGTGGACATGATATGACTTTGTCACAGGGCAGCAGTGTCCTCGGAGGGCTTGGGGTCCAAGCAGGGGACAGGGGTGACCCAGTGACAGTGGGGACCAGAGTCAGGATGTGCGGAAAGCAGGGAGTAAGGTGGGGGGACAGGGACCCCAGAGAGGGGCAGAGCCTCGTAGCGGTCAGGCAGGCGGGGCTGCTGCCTGGGCAGCCAGTGCAGTACCCCATCCTGTCCAGGGAGGGGACAGCAGCAGGAGGCCACACTGACAGCAGGATGCCCTTGTCATCGTCAAGTCCAGGACAGAGCCCGGGGCCCAACAGTGATGCTGACGTGATAGGTGAAAGCTGTGGTTGTTTCCATTTTGACTGGAGGCGTCAGAGGGCACCCAGAGATCCGGATCGGCCACTCCAGGCCTGGTCAGGACAGCAACTTCCTGCTGAGGCAGGGGCCCCAGGAAGGGCAGAGGGCTGCTCCTACGCGGTGGCATTCGGCTCTGGGGGTCTCAGCAGGCAGCCTTAAGAGAAGGGAGCTCAAACCCCTGCGGCGATGCTGTGCCCTTGAGCAAAATCCCCATCAGAACAGGACAGGCACTGCCTGACCTCATTTATAGCAGGCACTTGGAGAAGTCAGAATCACAGGGACAGAAAGAAAATGGAGTCGGGTGAGCACCTATGATCTCAGCACTCTGGGAGGCTGAGGCAGGAGGATCACAAGCTCCAGTTCAGCATGGGCAATTTGGTGAATTTGTGAGCCCCTACCTCAAAATAAAAATGTAAACAGGGCTGGGGATGTAACTCAATGTGAAGACCCTGGGTTCAGTCCTTAGTGCTGCAAAGAGAAGGAGAAGGCAGAGGAGGAAGAGGAGGAAAAAGGCAGCCGGGGGCTGGGGGCAGAGGACTTCATGGGGACAGAGCCACACTCTCCCAGAGGAGTCCCGGAGGGTGAATGGAACAGACACGGTTGTACCGCTGAGCTGGAGACTGACAGTAAGATGGTTCCAAGGGTAAATTCTACACGTGTGGAGCCACAGTAAGAAAAACTTACAGAGAAGGGAATGGCGCAAAACCAGACCCTGCCATGGGCACTAGTGAGGTGCTAGACACTAGGTACTAGTGAGGTGCTAGGTACTAGGTACGAGGTGCTAGAGCCTGGCCCCGCAGTCTGGGGTCAGGCTTGCCTAGAGGAGGGGTGGGGCCCTGGCTCCTGTGGGCCTCGGAGTGCTGGGCTGGCCGCCCCTCCTCTGAGTCTGTCTCCTGTCCCTGCAGTCTCCGGCTGACGCCACTGTACGCACGGAGGCCGACCTGGAGGAGGAGAGTCTGAGGCAGCAGCTGCAGGCACTGACCAGCGCCCTCAGTGACCAGGGCGCCTCGTCCGAAGAGGAGGAGGCGGAGGGTGCAGCAGCCAGGGCGACTGCAGAGGTGTGACCTCCACGGCCCCCTTGGGACTTGGAGGGGCAGGGTGGACTGTCCAAACCGGGCCTCCCCAGAGCAGGCACCCACTGCAGGGACACGGGGGCCTTGAGAAGAGCAGACGGGGTAGCAGGTGTAGTAAGCAGTTCTGGGAGCCCAGGGCACAGGCAGTGTCCCTCCCGCTGTGCCCACTGGTGGCCAGCGTTGCCTTTTCTCCCATAGGCACACACAGCTGCGGGCTGCACGGACTCGGGGGACAGCAGCTCACGGGGCCCTGGTGTCTCCACCCAGCCCAGCAGGACCACGGACGAGGCACTGTCGGAGCTGGAGAATAGAGTGGCCGCCGCAGCCTCCGAGGTGCAGCAGGTGGAGAGTGAGGTAGCCCCGGCACCAGGGCGGGCAGCTCCCCATAGGGACCCAGGAACCAACCCCACCCGGCCACCCGGGGCTCACACGGCCCCCCAGCCCCACCTCCTGCCCCTGCCCCTGCCCCTGCTGACCAGAGAGGGCCTGGCAGGCTGGTCTGCAGCCCTGGGCTCAGTGCTGAGCCCACATGGCACCAGGGCCAGCTCCAGACAGGTCCAGGGCCACCCTGAGAGCCAGGCAGTGGCCACAGGGAGGCGTCGGGGTGCGGAACAGATACACAGACTGTGTGGGTCACAGGCATGAGTACCCTCGGGGTGAGCCAGGGGACAGGCACCCTCGGTCCACACACAGAGCCCTGCAGGGACCCTCAGACCAGGGACAGCCCGCACCCCACCTCACATCTCTTCCCACCAGCCTGGGAAGGCAGGCAAGGGCCCCAGTGCACCCCGGTCAGAGGCAGACGGTCTTCCAGCTCACACTCCTTCTTACAGCATGGCGTCCACATGCAGGGCCCAGGGAAGACAGCCAGACCGTGCCCCACCTGTGTGGGGTGTGTGGGGGAGGTGGAGCACAAGCAAACAAATCATCCACTGTCAAGGAGATAAGCAAGGGGACCCCACTGAGCTGGGTGGGGCTGTTTCAGGAGAAATGGGAGGGATGCTACACAGACAAGCACAGCTAGCAGCTAGGAGTCCTGGCAAGGACATGGCATGTGCAAAGGCCCTGGGGTAGTGTTGAGCTTGGTGTGGTCAGGGCTCCACAATGAAAACCTGACAGGAGCACAGTGATTGGGAAGTGGAAGAGGCAGGTCCCAGAGGAGGGTGGCTGGCAGGCAGCCCCAGGGCACGAGAAACACTGGGATAAGAGCTGGGGTGTAGTTCAGTGGTTTAGCATGCACCAGGTCCTGGGTGTGATTCCCAGCACCATGAAAAAGAAAAATTGAAGCAACGCGCTGGAAGGATCTGAATGGGAAAGGGGAGGTGACAGCTTGGTTTTGTTTCCAGAAGCCGGTTCCTGGGCTGGGGGGTGAGTATACTGGTCATCTTCCCATCACTGGACATGGCCCCCAACATGCATAACCCAAAGGAGGAAAGGGTTAATCTGGCTCACAGCTTCAGTCTATGGTCAGCAGCTCCAAGGCAGGAGCATCATGGCGGAAGGGCGGGGGGAGCCAAGACGCTTCTCCAGGGCAGCAGAAGTGAGCATCGCTGGTCCCAGGGCTCCCGGACACAACGGCCCAGGGCTGCCTTCCCTCCACCTCGGCCCTGTCCCCAGTGACAGCCACTCCTGACCCCAGGACTCCAGGCCTGCTCACGGCCCCTCCCCACTGCCTGGGGGTGGGGCACAAGAGTGCCCCGACTTCGGAAGGGAAAGTGGGGGGCACCGGCCCCTGGACCTGCATGTAGCTGAGGCCTCAATCTCCAGGGGAAGCAGCAGCCAGACAGGCTCCAGGAGGAGCAGCTGCCCTGGACGGGACGTCGGGGAGGTGCCTGTCTGACCACCTGCTGTCCACTGCTCTCCAGGTTTCCAACATCGAGTCCAGGATCGCAGCCCTGAGGGCTGCAGGGCTCACGGTCAAGCCCTCAGCAAAGCCCCGGAGGAAGTCAAACCTCCCGGTGAGTGGGACACCCCTGCACCCCAGAAGGCTGCACCCCAATTCCTCCCCCGGTCTTGGGCCCTGGGCCGGCCGCCAGCCTCTCCTTGAGCTGCAGTCCCAACAGCAGGGCGCGGTGCTGACCCGAAAACCAGAAACCCAGTCTAAACCGCAAACCAGCAGCCTGGCGTACAGAGCACCTGCCCAGGGCTTCCCTGGTTCTGCCTTGAGACAAGCGTGGTGTGGACAGGAGGCCATGTCAGGGCCGCACCCTCCCCGCTGACCCTGGACAGGGCCTCCCACGGGCCCAGGCCGCTCAGGAGAGGGCGGGGAGGGGCCCCGCTCTGGTAGAGCTCCCTGTGGGTGCCAGGGAAACGCCATTTCAGACAAATGACAGACAGTGCTCCAGTAAAGCGCACCCGTGCCACTTTGAGGACATGATTACACTAAAAAATCATTGCTGATTCTCTGAAATGAAGCATTACCTGGGCTTCCTCCTCCTTTTCATTTCTTTGAGGCAGGGTCTCGATTCGCCATCCAGGCTGGCCTCAAACTCACAGCGCTCCTCCTGCCTCAGCCTCCCTAGTGCTGGGATTACAGGGGTGCACCACCACCCCTGGAATGGCATATCATTGTGCAATTTGCTAAGCTCACAGCCCTGGTCCCAGCACAAGGTGTTTGGGGGCTATTACCCCAGCATTCTTTGAGTTTTTATTGTTTTGTCTTTTTTTTTCCCGCTGATACTGGAAATTGAATCCAGGGCCTCTTCAACCAGCTACATCTGAGCTGTTTTTATTTCTTTTGGTTTTTTGTTTGTTTGTTGGGGGGAGGGGATACAGAGTCTTGGTGAAGTCGCTAAATTACCCAGGCTGGTTTCAACTTTCCATCCTCCTGCCTCAGCCTCCCAGAGTGCTGAGGGACAGAGGTGTGCCCGTCCCATGTCCGGCCAGCCCACCCCAGCTCTTGCCCTGTGCCTTCCGGCTCAGCAGGGTGGCGGCAGCACCAGTGTCTCCCCTGTCTTCCAGGTCTTCCTGCCTCGCAGGGCAGGCTCCCTTGGCCAGCATCCAGAGGACCAGAAGGCAGGGCCCGCAGAGGAAGACGAGGTGCGTGTCATCGTCCCGGCCACCGCCCGGGGTGGCCAGAGCAGGGCAACCTCAGAGATGCACACAGGAGGGCTCGGGTCAAGTGTCTGTTGGGGGAAATCGAGGAAAATTCTGTAGGAGAGTGGAGGAGGGGGCGCCTGAGGAAAGGAAGCCACGCATGTGCCCTTTGGCTCTGTCTGGTGAGGGACGCTGGAGACAGCAGGGTCACACCCTGGAGTGACCTCACGCGGGGACAAGGTGGCAGGGTCCTCTGTGTCGGCCAGCTTCCCCTTCACTGGGACAAACCGCCTGATACCTGCAACTTAAAGGAGAGGCTGATGAGGCTCAGGGGTTCAGGGTTCAGTCCATGGTCAGTTGCTCCAGCACAGGAAATCATGGTAGAGAAGAAAAGCTGCTCAGCTCACAGCTCAGAAGCAGAGCAGGGGAGCAGTGCCGGGGAGGAAGGGGCAGGGGCCAGACATGGACCCCAAATCACACCGCCGTGACTCCCCCCCACCCCCCCACCCCTGCAACCCAGAAGTGTGCTCCACGCACCCCGCCCCCACCTGGCCTCCCAACCAATCAGAGTGATAGGCTGTGGCTCCACAGCCTTTAGCCTGCCCGTCACCGTGAGAACGGACTGGTGCATGTCCCTGGGCATGTCCACCCCTGCTGTGGCCTGGGGACACTGCTCTGCCCGGAGGACATGGGCACTGGCTGTTGGTAGTGAAAATACCTGAGAATCAGAGTGCAGGAAAACAGCCCAGACGTGTGGGGACACAGGTGGGAGTGTGGGGGAGGAGCTGGGGGGTCCCTATATCAGGAAGTCAGGAGCAGGATTGGGGTGCCAGTCCCCACACTGAGAAGAGTGGGTCACCATGAACCCCACACCCACACAGCCGCTTCCCATGATGCCCTCAGCCCCGGGGCTGCCTCACGCCCTCCGCTGCCCTGGTGTCTGCAGACCAATGTCCTGTGGGGCATCACAGCAGGGACCCCGCCAGGCCCGGGGCCCTGATGTCCCACCCACTCCTCTGGGCCATGTGCTCTGTGAGCCCCAGGAAGCCACCTGCAGGGGACACCCACAGGGCAGAAGGGAAATGCCAGGGGCAGAGGCTGGGCACCGAGCTAGACAACTGGGGCCCCTCGGCCTTTGCCACTTCTGAAGAGGCCGGATGGAGAATGGACTTGTTTTTCAGCTCTGCACACTGAGCCCAGGCCCTGCACACTGAACTGTGTTCTCTGCCTTTTTTCATCTTTCGTTTTGAGACAGAATCTCACCAAGTCTCCAAGTTAGCCAAGCTAGGCTGGAGCCTTCAATCCTCCTGCCTCAGCCTCCCAGAGTGCTGGGGTGATGCGTGCGCCTGCGTGCCAGGCTGAGAACCACTCTCTCATCATGTAGAGTTCACCGCTAGAAAGGAGGCAGGGAGGGGGTGGTGACCAGCAGACATGGGGCATCAGGAGCGTCCCAAGGCCCCTCTCACAGAGGGGCAGACTGAGGCTCGTGCGGGACAAGACCATATACTGTACACGGGGGCAGGCACTGAGGTCTTAGCCCAGATCCCGGGGGCTGACCATGCTCTGTCCACCCTGCAGCCCACCCCTGGCCACTGCTGCACACTAACCACCTCTCAAACTCAGGCACGTGGCACTTAAGGCACAGAAAGCACACACTGAAGTTAAAATCACGTGTTCCAGGGACGGAGGACAGGTGACCTGGCCCATTGGGGTCCCAACAATAAGAAGCCTCAGTCAGCCATAGCAGTGCCTGACTATGGAATCCCAGCACTCCGGGAGGCTGAGGCAGGAGGATTGCAAGTTCTACCCCAGCCTAGCAAGTTCTAGCAAGTTCCTGAGAGACTCTGTCCCCAAAAGATAAATAGGAGCTGGGAATGTAGCTCAGTGCAAAGGCCCTGGGTTCAGTCCCCAGTGCTGCCAAAGAAGAAAAGAGGAAAAGAGAAGGAGGCGGAACTCAGCCGCGGTGTTTACCGGGGATGTTCTCTTTCCCCCAGGCTGTGGCTGTGCCCTGTCTTCTCAGGAGAAAATACTCCCCTCAAGCTGGTAAGCGCCCTGCCCCACCCCCCAGGGACCTGGGAAGTCACCTGGGGTGGAGGTGGGGGGACCATGGCCCTCCAGGGTTACAGAGGCCCCTGTATTCCGTTGGACCCACCTCTGCCCAGACTCTGAAGGCCCAGCTCAGCATGGTAATCCTGGCTCTCAGGAGGCTGAGGCGGGAGGGTCAGCACGAGTTCAAGGCCAGTCTGAACTGCATAGTGAGACCCTGTTTCACCCCAGTGCCACTGTGGGCCCCTTGGGGCTGGTGTGGGGGGCTCTGCACAGCTGAAACCTGTGCTCTGGGCCGCTGGGCCACGGGTGTGGGAGCCCCTGCGTTCCATGCTGTGTGCTATGAATTCCCCTCCTACTCACAGCTCTGGTCCCTGGATCATTTAGTTTTCCAAGTCCAGATGGTGACGGGGTGGCAGCTTTGTCCCGTAACACACCTGGCCATCGCCCACCTGGCTCCAGCCCAGCTTCACCCTGGGATCATCCTGTGCCCAAGGCCGGTCATTCTGGGCCACAAGCTGGACAATGGGGGCAGAGAGGCGATGCCCCAGCCCTGGGGCAACCCCTGATCTGTGAGGGTGACCACGTCCAGTCCGGAGCTGGGCAGGACCAGCCCCAGGCCCACAGCCATCAGCGCTGGGCATCCCGACTCCCTCCCACTGCTGTCCCCTGCCTGCATGCAGGTCGCCAGTCTACAGCTCCTCTGCAGGGCCACCTATGTCCTCCCTTGGCATCGTGAACCCTGGTCAGGCAGCTCCTGGGCTGACGTGGGTGCCAGGGCCACAGTGCCAGGCCAGGAGCTCCCTTCCGGAAAGGGACAGCATGGGGACAGCAAGCCAGGAGGACATGGTGGGGGAGACAGGATCGGGGAGGGGAGGAAGAAAAAGGTCCTGTGTGTCCCTACCCAGGACTACAGCAAGCCCTGCTCCCTGGAGAGAGACCCGGTGCGGGCAGACGCCCAGCCCCCGTGCCCACTGTGCCTCCCAAGTCTAGGCAAAGCCAGGTGCAGACCCCATGGTGCCATGCCCGAGGGAGGCCCCCAGGCCTTGAGGACACTGCCCCGAGGCCACGGAGCAGCAGGGACAGGCACTGGACCCACAGTGCCAACATAGCCGCTGCACCAAAACCCTGCCAGCCGTCTCTCTGAGGTTCTCTCCGGGGGTCTTAGGTCACCAAGGCACCTGCTTGGGGTAGGTTTACCATGGGCACAACTCCTCCCTCTTCTGTTTCCCCAAAGGCAAAGACCAGGAGCCCTTTGAAAGGAAGTCATTGTACCGCGGGTCCCTGACGCAGAGGAGCCCCAGCAGCAGGAGGGGCACGGCCCGCCACGTCTTTGCGGTAACTCTTGTTTGTTTAGTTGTTTGGCTGTGTGGTTAGTTGGTTTTTTGAGAGAGGGTCAAGCTATGTAGTTCGTGCTGACCTTGAACTCATTATGTAGCCCCAGGCTGGCTTTTAGCTCAAGGAGATCCTCGTGCCTCAGCCTCCTGAGTGCTGGGATGACAGGCGTGTGCCACCACACCTGGCTGTGATGACCTCTCATTGCACTTGCTCTGGAGCCTTTAGAGTTCTGTCCCCTGCTCTGGAGCCTTTAGAGTTCTGTCCCCTGCTCTGGAGCCTTTAGAGTTCTGTCCCCTGCTCTGGAGCCTTTAGAGTTCTGTCCCCTGCTCTGGAGCCTTTAGAGTTCTGTCCCCTGCTCTGGAGCCTTTAGAGTTCTGTCCCTTTCCGGTCTCACATACTGCTGTTAAGTCTTCAGACCACAGGAAATTGGGATAAACAGAAGAGACGGAAAGCCAGAGAACAGAACCCAAAAGCAAAGTCTGCAAAAGGAAAACTGAAAACGTCCCCTAACGGTAGCAGAGTGGACCACTGAGGCAGAAACCTGGAGGCAGACAGTGTCGCCAGGGGACCCCTCTCACTGTGGGTGGCTCAGCAGGTCTGTGAGGTGGTGAGGACACCCTCCTCGCACCCCTGCTCTCCCAGGGCCGCAGGGTCTCTGCAGCCGGGCCGGGGATGAGTTGCCGGGGTCTCAGGCTGCTCGGGACTCTGGAGGAGAGGTTTGTTTTCTGGGCTCCTCCCAAACACCAGAACTGACTGCAGGAAGTACATTTTGGTGACCCACGTGCCCACCCGCAGCCTTCAGGTCCCCAGGGGCACAGGGTCCCAGTGCCAGCTGCCTTCTGCACAGGCTCCAGGCACCCCACAGCGTGCCCCAAGCGTGGCCCTGTGACCTCAGATCAGCAGGCCGTGGAGATGCGCAGGACGTCCAGGGGCCGGCCTCTCCATCAGTGTCCAGACCCTCTTTGTATCAGTCCATGATTTGATACAGTGACACCATGTCCAAGCCTGGTGTCTTAGTTACGTTTCTCATTGCTGGAACAAAATTCCTGATACCCACAAGTGAAAGGAGAAAAGGTTTATTTCAGCTCATGGTTTATGAGGTTTCAGTCCACAGTCGACTGGCTCCAAGGCAGCCCGGTGTGGCAGAGAGGAATCACAGAGGGGAAACAGTCCATGGAAGGGCAGGCAGGAGGCAGTGAGCCTGCATCGCTTTCTGTCTGAATGCTGCCACCCACACCAGGGGTGGCACATCCTGACTGTGCTAAACCAGGCCCTTATCACACACCCTTAATGCCAGTATCACTTGCCCCAATCCAGCCCCCTCCTCAAAGCCCCACCAGTGAACATAGGACTTCGGGGGGACATCTAGATGCAAGTCATAACATCAGGCAATGTTATAAACAAAGAGAGTTACATGTAGCTCACGGTCGCAGAAGCCAGGGAGAAGGCCACACCAGGGCCATACGGGACCAAGCCTCTGCACGTGGTCCTTGCACCTGGCTGCCTGTAGCTCACCCTGCAGCTCTGACCCATCTGGCCTGCTGGCCACAATTCCCACTACCAACGGTCACTTCAAGGCCAGTTACGGGGGCAGAGCCAGGATCTGCCTGCCTTTGGTTGTTACCAAGCTGGAGTCCTGTCCTGGTGATTGGGATCCTAAACAGAGAACTGAGCAGAATATCCAAGAGTCACAGAGGATCGATGATTTATTTGAAAGAGAAGACAAGATCCACTCCACAGGGCAGGACGGGGCCAGGGAAGAGCTCAAGGTCCACGGGGCTGAGTGCTGAGGGTTTTAAGGTCCAGGCTTTGGGTCAGGACTGAGGGTTTGGTCTGAGCTTTGCTCAGCCCCTCCTCCAGGCAGTGGGGTTTTGGACCTTTATGGCCCTTGGAGGAGCTGTCCTGGCTGTCCTGGCGTCCGGAGCCCACAGGGTCAGCTCTGCATAGGCAGCGACACGGTGATAGGGCTGGGGTGCAGGACTCCCAGTGCCTGAGCCAAGTTCCCTGCTCCACCTTCCCACGGGGTGCCTAACTCAGAAGTGATGTGCCCAGACCAGGCTCCCAGGTGGCCTCCCTTTCAGAGCAGCTCCGAGGTGAGGGGAGGCAGCAGACCTCCAGCCGCCTCCTCCTGCTCCCTGCCGGGCCTCCCAAAGCTGCCGGCTCTGCTCTCACTTCCTGCGATCCCTGAAAGCTGCCCTGGGCTGGACAGATCTGTCTCCCTAGAGGAGTCAGAACCACCTCAAGGTGGGCTAAGAGGCTTCTGATGCTGGGGAGAGGCGTCCCCGAGGGGCACCTGGCACTTTGCCTGCCCTACCACCCGTCCCCTTGGCTGTCCGCATGTGGCGGGGTGAGGGCACCCTCTGGGGGCACACAGTGTCCCTGCCTGCCCACCGCTGGGCACAGATGGGACCTTCACACAGCTCCGCCCTCCCACTCAGAGCCCGGAATTCAGGGCGTCCTAGCTGAATCCGATCCTCACGCTGGTCCAGACCAGCAATCCCAGGCTCCTGAGGGAGGGAAAGGGGCTTCCCAGCAGAGGACATGGGGTACACCCTGGCTGCAGAGCTGCAGTGCAGGCTGGAGACCTGGGCAGGAGCCCCTGACCCCCTCCTCCGCCTTCCACTGGGCAGTCGGCCAGGGCGGGCCTTGTCTCACTGCAGGAGGAGGATACGAGCTGATCCCAGCAGCCAGCCTCTGTCCCTGTGCAGGCCCTGTCCCAGGGCTGTGCCCCCTAGCCTTTTCATTTTCCTCAGTACTATAGATAGAAGGCAGGGCCTTTGCCCTGAGCTGCGTACACAGCCCTTTTTTCATTTGGTCTCACTGAGTGAGTTTGAATTTAAGATCCTCCTGCCTCAGCCTCCCCAAGTGCCAGGATTATAGGTGTGTGCCAGCTCCTGTTGGGCCTCTGGCAGTTAAATCGTCATGGCCAGGAACCCCATTTTATCCTGGTGACAATGTATCTCGGGGACACCAGGAAAAGGCAGGCAGCACAGGGAGTTCTATTCCTGCAATGACAGGGAGGTGGGACGCATGTGTGGGACACGGACCGCAGAGGACAGAGGTGCCCTGCTCCCCACTGTCCAGGAGAGGACTCTGGACTCTCCCAGGACTGGTGCCAGGAAGGCAGCGGCTGCCAACAGGAGCTCGGGAATCTCTACCCTGTGCTGAACCTGGCTCCCTCCCGGCTTCGGAGCTTTAGGTTCCCACCCATGCACCACCGTGATGCGGCCTGCGTCAGGGGCCCGGGCCACAGCTGGGGAAACAGAGGCAGGGAGTTATGGAAAAAACCCAGGAGCAAATAAGCGCCCCACACTGGGCAGCCTTGCGAGTGCCCTGCTGTGCACTGTGTACAGCGTGCACAGCCCGTGTCTCCCTGTGTGCACAGCCACACGAGCGTGCACACCTGTGCGTGTGCCTGCCCAGCTCACTGAGGCCGTGTGCACCCCTGTGCACACCTGTGTGTCTCCCAGCACAGCCGTGCCTGGGCCCAGCGCACGCCCATTATCCACACAGCCATGCACAGCCATGGGTGTTTCTCTGTTCGCCTGTGGACCACCAGGTGCCCGTGAGTGTCTGTGTGTGGATGCCACACACTCACGCATGTGTGCGTCTGTGCCCTGCAGAAACCCGTGATGGCCCAGCAGCCCTAGAGAGGTGGTGTGGGACCAGGACAGAGCCACCAGAGGCCATGATGTGCCTGCTACACGGCCCTCTGTCCTCCTGGGCTCCACACTTCCTGCCACGAGCACCACTGCCCAACCGGAAACAGGAAGAGGACATGTGGGGCCACCTGCCCAGCACTCAGCTTAGAGAGAGTGGCGCGGATGTGACCGTCCCGGGGGCACCATCGTGGGCCATGGAGGAGCAGGGTGACCTCTATCGCTGTGGTCTTCCAGCCTGCGCCTGGCTGTGCTGGGTGGAACAGGGTGTTGGTGGGTCAGTCACTGGGCTGGGAGGGCAGCATGGGCTGTGCCTGTGAGAGGGACTCTAGCATCAGGCCAGGCGACGGCACACAGGGCCTGCTGGGGACCGAGTTGTAGAACCACCTGCCCCACACGCCCGCTCTGCCAGCTCCCACAGGCAGAAACAGCTGCACCGCCGCCACCTAC
>PVLA01012416.1:0-44635 GCA_004027455.1 Hydrochoerus hydrochaeris | reverse complement strand
TTATTGCATTCATTGCTTTGGTTTTACTGATTGTATTCTGTTGGTTTGTTTGATTTTTACTATGTCTGAAGTTATGGCATAGCTATTTTGGAATCAAGAGACATTATGGTAACCATTGTTGATTTAGTATTGTTTTGAATTCCTATATCACACTGGTTTGTTTTTATTGGCTTTGTTCTGTTTTATTTTGGTTTTATTCTCTTTAAAATAAAACTTGAAAAAATAAAAAGTAAATTTAGAAATCTTAGGGTTAGGGTTAGGTGGTTTTTGCAACTTTCATTAGAGTTTTTGATTTCCTGTATATCTCTTTGAATCTGCTTAATGCATTCTGTTTGTTTCTTAAACTGTTCATTCAGGGATTCTATCATTTTGCTTTTTTCCTTTGATTGTTTAGCTGTGTCTTTGTTGGATACATTCAGTGTTTCTTTCACTACTTTTATCATTTCTTCTTTTACCTGGGAGAATATTTCTGATTTGAGTTCCCTCATAGCTTCCTGTACTTGCTTCTTTATTTCAGTTTATATGATTTCATACATTTCATGTGTATGTGTAGTATTTTCTTCTATGTATATGGCTCCTAGGTTTTCTTGGAATGGGCTGGAGGTTTGAGATTGCATTTTGGTCTTTCATTTTGTCATTTTCCTACATTTCCATGTGTCCAGCAATTTTGCATAACTTTCCCTGAATGTGTTGGAAATCACCTCTTGAGCCCTCTGCTGTTGGGACTCACTTGGCTTTGGCTCCCCTTGTGTGGTGGGCCTGGCTCCCCTGGTTAAATGAACATCACTGGGCACAGTCCACTCAAGCTTGCAGAACCTCTGGAGCCTAGTCCAGTGACCTAAGGGGGCTGGGCAGGCACCTAGCCTACAGGATCTATGGTCCCAAACTTTTCTGGGCCTGCTCTGGTGAGCTGCAACTTTCCTCGTGGCAGGGCACTGGCTTGGCTCCCCCTTTGGAGGTCCTGGCTTCCCTGGTTGAATGAAGGTCGCTGAGTGCAGTCCACTTAAGCCCAAAGAACCTCTGGAGCATAGTCCAGTGACCTAAGGGGGCTGGGCAGGCACCGAGCCACTGGGATTGATGGTCCCAAACTTTTCTAGGCCTGACCTGGTGAACTGCAAACTCATGTCGCTGCACGGCACCAGCTTCTCCATTTTTTATTCTTAAGTTATAGATCCTATTGTTATCGTTTAGCCTTTGTATTGTTACTTCCTGGTTCCTTGTTATTTTTAAGATATATTTCCTTTTGTGATCACACATTGCAAATCTATCTTCAAGTTTTGAAAGCTTAACTTTAATTTCTTTCAAGCAATCTTACCAGCTTTCAATGGAGTTTTTAATTTCCTGGTTTTCTCTTTGGATCTGTTTCATGTGTTCTAGATTTTGTTTATATTCTTCATCAAAGGTTTCTGTCTTTTTTCTGGGTTCCTCCATTCTTCCATCTGTGTCTTGAGAGGTGCTTAGCATTTCTTTTATTGATCTTCTTATATCTTGCTTCACTAGAGTTAGAATTTCAGTTTTAAGTTTGTCCATGGAATTTTGCCTTTGTTTTTTTTTTTGGTACTGGACATTGAACTCACAACTGTGTGTTTGCAAGGCAGGCACTTATGCCACTGAGCTAAATCCCCAGACCTTAAGTTTGTCTATGATGTCACGATGATATTTCTTTATGTTGGCTGATGCTGTGACCAATATTTCATGTTTGCTGCCATTGATCTCTTTATTTACCTCTCCTGGACTTATTTTCCCTGGGTCAGTGGCTAGAGGATTTTTCTTGTTTCTTTTTCTTGTCATGTTTCTGATTTCTTTTAGACAGGTGTATGGTGGAAGGCCTAGGTCCTTTCCATATTGCTTGCAGTTTTTCTGAAGCATGCTGGCTTGGGGATTTCTACCCTCTCCAGTTCGCTGTTGATCTGTGAAGTGCTCACAGGGGCAATGTGGCCTGGCCCCTCTCCTCCAAGCCAGTCAACCAGTGAGTGCCTTCTCCACATTAGTCTGTGCTGTGGACATCACAGGTTTGGGACAGTTTTGTCCCTGGCTTTTGGGTCCTGACCAGGGGCATGACCCAGCCCAAGCAGATCCCACCAGTTCACTTTGGGCCAGGAGTGGCCAACTGATACCACTGTGGTTCCAGGTTCAGGCCTGTCCTGCTCAACTTCAACATGTCATCCAGCCGGTCACCTCCCCTTGAAGGACCAAATTTCAAGCACTCACCATGGGTCAGTGCAGCTCTCCATGACAGTTCTGCTCTTCATTGCAGTGCATCCTCATGCCAAGGACCATGGGCTCACCAACCCCTGATTTCAGTGTGACTGCAACTTCAGTGTGACCTCAAGTTGTCCAACTCCAAGGAGCCCAGCACAGCACAGGACCAGCTCCAGTGAGCTGCCACCTTCCATACACTTTCTTTTCTTTTTTCCTGTTTCTTCCTGGGTCATGAGAGTCTCTCTCCTTTTGTCTGGTCTTCTCCATGGTGTTAAATTCTAGCATCTGAGTTGTTTTTCTCAGAGAGACTCTCTACCCTGTTACGTATCAACCCACCATCTTCCCAGGATCCCCTCTTTTTAAATTTTAAATCCTAGGGTAATGCCTGTAAATTGCACATTGGGGATTGCTCTATTGAGGTATTTAAAACCCTTATTTAATGACTACTTTTCTGAGATATCTTCCAGGTGTAGCTGGTTTTTTAATTTTGAGTCTGTTGGAAGATCCTAATTCTTTAATTTGTTGGAGATGAGAAGTTGCTGCTTGTTTGGCCCAGTATCCAGTTCTTTGGCACTGTGTCACAGTGTTTTCTGTGACCCTTAGTCAATCTCAATCATAGGATACCAGAAAGAACATCTGTTTTGAACTTTTGGCTATCATGGTACCAACAACATCAAACACAGCTTGGAAAATGACAAATTGAGATAACCATTAAATTGCCACTTTTAACTATATGAACTACATTTGTGGTTATATAATAAAACCTAAAAGAAACCAGAAAATTATATGTAGTATACAAGTCCTTAATATATCAACCTTTCCCTCAGGGGTAAAAATTTAAAATGTTAAGGAAAAAATGGAGAAGTGGGAGAAGAATTAGAGATTAGACATAAAGTTGGAGGACAAAGTGGGGATCTTGCTAACTTTGGGAAACTAGTGCAGAGGACTGGAGGAAAAGAGAGAAGGAAGAGATAAATAGAATAACAGAACAGAACCATAACCACAAAGAGGCTAGAAATCATGTTCACACTCATAAAACAAGATTAAACAGTGAAAGAGAAAAAACCCCACAAAAACAAAACCATAAGAACAAAAAACAAGAGAGAGAGAGAGAGAGAGAGAGAGAGAGAGAGAGAGAGAAACAAAGAAAAAGAAAAAAGTCCACTTCCATGTTTGTCTCTGCTGTCACTGGAAACAATATGTGGAAACAGTGTTCTAATCTGTGCAGATCTATCCCAGCAAGGCAGCAGTAGATTTTTGGCAGAGTTTGGGATAATCTGAGCAAGCCTGCACTTTCTGTTTGACCAGACTCATTTGGGGTGCAGCCATCTGTGAACTGCCTATGGGTTTGAGTCTATCTGGGAACCACTAGATGGAGCCAGCAACACCTCTGAGTTCTGACCTTAGGCAGCCCCTCTCCAAGATGGCTCCTGGCCAATTTGTCTCTCACTTGAGACAACTGAGTCCTCAGCACTCACCACAAGCTAGTTCAGTCCTTCACCTCCACTGCTCCCCTCTCTCCATGGAAGCTTCTGGGGTTGCCAGCCATCACCATATTCCCACAGGTTTGAATTGCTCCTCTTGAGCAGAGTCCCATCTCAGGGAGAAGGCACTGCTGGGTACCTCCTTTTCTTTGTTGAAGTTTCTCTCTTCACTCTCTCTGTGTGCTTCAATTCACAGTTTCTTCCTGGGTCCAGGGAACCCACTTCACTCCTTCTTTTCTTCCTCACATTGCTATATTCCAGCATCTGGATGGCAACTCTCAGAGAGGCTCTTTTTTGCTGCTTACCACTCCATCTTGGTCACCTATAACTCAGTATGGTTGTGGTTTAAGAAACTCTTTGCAAGTGGAAAATTTTGTAAATCTAGAATATATCAAATGCACATACCAGCTTAGCAACACAGCATTGTGTAGAGTATGGTTGTATCTCCTCATGATCACAAGGCTAACTGAGATCTAACTCCTCTCAAGATTGGGCATATTGGGTCAGCTAGCAAGGAAGCAGGAGGCCTGGAAGGAAGCAGAATGGCTGACACTTTCTGCCACAAGAACATGAGTTGTCTGAAGGCTGAAATCATACTGTGACTATAGGGTCCTAGAGTACACACAGCTTTCCCTGGCACCTTGTGGAGCCAGGTGCCTGATAGGCCACTCTTGGGTAGGGGACCAGGATTTCCCAAATTCTTCATGTCCTTCATAACCAAGGCCAAACTTGTGTTTCACTCCTGTGGTGAGATTATGACAAAGTAATGTAATGAATGCAATGGGGCAGTCAACACTATGCAAGAGTACAGTACAATGTACCATCCCAGCCTTGGTTCTCCCCAGGAGTGACCAGATCCCTGCATGTCCTTATAGACACACTTTAGCTTTCTCAGTAGTGTCAATTTTACTGTTATAGGTTCCATTAATTTCTCCAAAATCTCATCTACACATATGTGTTTTCAGTGTCTGTCTGCTTGTCTGTTTCTGCTTTAACTTTTTATTGAGAAAAGTTCAAACATACAAACATATACTGGTGTAAGTAATGCCTATATTCTCATTACCCATTCCCATCTAGGGTTGTTCTGAATCAAAATGAAGTCTTGTGGATTCTGAGACTATGTCAGTCATCTCTCTGAAGCAAAAACTCCTAGCTTTGCTGAAACATATTCTATTTTCTTTCCTGCCCTTTTAACATGTAAATATTAAGCCCAGTTTTGCACTTCAGGCTCCCCTCCCCCTTTACTGTATCATGGATGCTTTCAGATACTTTTACAAGCATCAGAAGCAGGAGTATACACATGTATGGGAGAATACACCACACACTCCACACCCTACTGATGTCACATGTTCTTATGCAGGCACAGGGTCTGGGCCTCTACCACTTCAGCCACTGCTCTGGCCTTTTCTGAGGTGGAAACACTCCAAAGGCTTTGTTCTTAAATGAGAAATAACTCACCATAAAACTCACTGTTTTGAAATGTCCAGCTCAGAGGTTTGCAATTTTACGAAGTTGTCCCATCACAACTATCTAATTCTATAACATCAGTATTCACAATATATTCACAAGATACCTTGTCATTATTAGCTATTAGCAGTCACCCCCTTTTTCCCTTCTGAAAGCCCTTGACAACCATTAAGTTACTTCTTATTTTTATTTCATTAGTGTATGTTTGCAGTACAGCTTTTACAATCATCTTGGGGAGTTGGTATGTATATATAATACAGCTTATTTCTTTTTAAGATCCTTTTCTCTTCCTCTCCCTTCCTCCTCTTCTAGTTTCCCTTTTCCTCTTTTCATTCTTGTTGACATTATTTTGGTTCATGTTTATGGCATATAATGCCTATATTGATTGAGGTTATTAGGATCTTGGCATGGCATATCTTCACTCTACATCTTTTCTCATCCTTTCCCTGGATCCTGGTCCCCTGGACTCCTCCCCATTTGCAAGAGATCTATTTTCTTGTCTCATTCTAGTCCTTTATTTTTCTCTTATTTTATACTTTGCTTATTCAAATGAGAGATACCACATGGTGTTCAAGTTTATGAATCTGATTTATTTCATTCAATATTATATTTTTCTGGTGCATCTATTTTCCTGCAAATGTCTCAAATTTGTTGTGCATAGCCTAGTGGTATTTCATTACATACAGATACCACATTTTCTTTATTCAGTTGTCTGTTAATAGGTATACAGGCATTTCTATGATTTAGGTATTTTAAAATTGTGTTGCTCTAAACATTTGTATGCATATATCACTGTAGTATGTTATCTTAAGCTTTTTTGTCTCTATAAATTCACCTATTCTGGTCATTTCTCATAAAACAAATCACTTAGCATTTGACCTTTTGTTTCTGTTTTTTTTTTTTTTCATCTAGAATATTGCTTTCCAGGTTCATCTGTGATGCAGGACCTATCAGATCACTATTTCTTTTTATGACTAGATAATATTCCACTGTACATCTGTACACCAATGGTGGTGAACCTATGGCATGTGTGCCACAGTAAGTTGTTTGTTATCCTTGAAAGCTCTTAAAGGTTCACCATTACTCTCTTATACTATTCACCCATTCATCAGTTGGTGGACATATAGGTCGTTTCCACCTTTTGGTTACTAAGAGCAGTGTCATGAACATTCATGCACAAGAATTTTGTGTGACATATGATTTTATTTTTCTAGGGTACTCACCTAGGGGTGAACTCACCTACTGGGTCCTATGTTTACTTTTTGGGAGGAGCTACCAAACTGCTCTTCTTAGAAGTTGTACCATTTTACAGTAATATATGAAGGTTTCACCTTCTTCACATCCTAACCAATATTTGTTATATTTGTTATCTCTTTAATTTTATTCTGAAGTCTTTTCATACAATTTGAGGAAATTAAAACTTTTTTTTCAGTACTGGGAATTGAACCCAGGGACTTTGCACTGAACTACATCTCCAGTCCTTTTTTGACTTTTATTTTGAGGCAGTGGCTTGGTAAGTTGCCAAGCCTGGGCTCAAACTTGTGATCCTTGTTCCTAAGCCTCCCAGAAATCTTAGATTCAGGCTTGCAGTCTCCCTTTCTATAAGGAATTAAATAGAATTACTGTTCTTACATAGTGTCCTACTTTTAGTAAACTGTGTGCAATTTGTGTCAGTAGTTATGCTAAGCACAGTGACATCATACTCTATGTGGGACTTATTCAGACACTATCACAATTTCTATTTGTATTTCTCCCGGTGTCCTGTGATGGATGTAGGAGTCATATCCTTCGCCAGGCCTCTGCAAGCTTAGATTCCACCTCTCCCAAATTCAAGTACAGGACAGGGTCTTGGGCCTAAACCACAGTGACGGGTGGCAGCTCTGGGTTCAGATCCAGATGCTCTGCCCAGCTCCTGCCAGTCCCTGGGTGCCTCACCTCAGCACAGCAACAGAGCTGGAGAGCTCCTCACTGTGACCAGCAAAGTGCTGGACCAGCAGCTCTGAGGGAACCTCTGTCTCCTGCAGAGTTTGTGCTCACCCTTGGCCTTCCTATTTGTAACAGAGCCTTGGGAGCATCTGGCGTCTGTCTACAGCAAAAAATTCATGAGGCCTTCCAGTGGCGCTATGGAACGCACACAGGGCATTGCCTGCACCCTGGTGCACACCCTGACACCCTGGCACATAGCCAAGACTTATGCTTTGCAGAATTCCTGGGCTACCTGCTGAATCATGGACTTCGCACAAAGAGCCCTTCAATGGGCCCCCGGAGCGCTGGCATGCACTCTGGTTTGTGACGCTGTAGGCGGGGAAGCTGCATCTGTGTGGATTTGGAGGTCAAGCCAAGTTCTCAGCTCAGCTCTTACAAGAGCTCAGCGCCTTCTTTTTTTTTCTTTCCTTTTTTCTTTTTTTTTTTTAAATTTTATTTAAAGAGGAAAAAAGCAAAACAGAAAAAGGGATAGAAGCAATACAGAATTTCAGAAAAAAAAACAGTAAGAAATCACTGGTTGATAAATTACATATTGTCTTCTTAGACATAGTTGTTCAAGTTACAAAATTAAAGCATTTAGAGTGGACATTCAAACAGTGAGGCTGCAAAGAAGTTCACAGATCCAATAAAACTTAGCAACATGGTTATCAATCCTGCACACTTAAACATAAATGCAGTTATATCCTTTAGAGCACTTTCTGTTCCTCCTTTTACTTTTTAAAATTTTTATTTAAAGAGAAACAAAAGCACATAAAGGGTAGAGATAATACACAATTTCAAAAAAAGATAGACAAGAAATCATTAGTTGATAAATTACATATTGTTCTCTCAGAAATAGTTGTTCAAGTTACAAAATCAAAGCATACAAAGTAGATATTACAACAGTGAGAGTGTAAACAGCTAGGCATGCATGAATCTCTGCATGTATTTCTACCCTTTCTGTATTAGAGGGGAAAAAAAATGTAGCAAGACAAAACAAAACCAATTCCTATAAAAACATGAAACCAAAAAGTCATATAAAACCACAGTACAAGGTGATCTACAATGATTACTGTGTTGTTTCTTACTATCTTCAATAGAATTGTCTATATCATCAGGCATAATTGAATATAGCAGTACCATTGAATATAGCAGTACATAACAATATTAGTAAAAATAAAACATTGTAGACAGTATAAAACTTCAAAGGCAGGTAATAATCAAACCAGAGTGGACATTCTAGTGAATCATGTCATCTTAAGTGCAGTTGCCTATACTTTCAGACTTGATACTATCAATCATAACAGCTTTGAGTAAAATCTATCAATACAAAACAGCAATCTAACAGACCAGATTTGATTATGATCAGTCATGGTAAAACAATGTAGGTTATACAGAGCTTTAGATTAAGTTAATAGGAAATTAAGGATGATTACCGTACTATATCCTGTTATTTTCAGGGTTACTGTCTGTGCCCTCAGATCTAGTACAGGTAGAATGACTGGAACAGAATATAATCCATCTAAGCTGAGTGGTGTGAGTAATGTGGGTTTTAAATCCTGGTGCACTATTAATAATATAGTGTATCAAGGCCATCTATGTTAGAGATTCTAGTTATCCTTCTCTGCCTCATTTCTGCTATGCTATTTTTCTGCCTTTTTGTCTAGTTTTCTCCTTCATTCTACTGCCTGCCCCTCTCATTGAGGCCTTTCTGCCACTGTTCCTAAAATCCTGGTATTTTTTTTCTCTCTGGAATGTGCTTCAGTATTCTCTGTAGGGTTGGATTGGTGGTCACAAACTCCCCCAGTTCCTCTTTGTCATGGAAGCATCTTGTTTCTCCATTAATTTCTAGTGAAAGTTTTTCAGGATACATCAATCTGGGCTGGTGGTTATTTTCTTTCAGGGCTTGGAGTACTTCATTCTAAGCTCTTCTTGATCTGATGGTCTGTGTCGAGAAGTCAGCCGTGATCCTGATGGGCTTACCTTTATAGGTAATCTATTTCTTTTCTCTGATGGCTTTTAATATTCTGTTTTTATATTGAATTTCTGGTATCTTGATTATTATATGTCTGGGTGTAGCTCTGTTTTGCTTGTAGGTGGCTGGAGTTCTGTATGCCTCACATAACCAAATGTCATTTTCTTTTCCCATGCTTGGGAAGTTTTCCTTAATTATTTCCGTGAATAGCCTTTGTAATTCGCCTGTATGTATTCCTGCTAGAAGCCGAGGGATCATAACACTCTAACATGCTAATGTGCCTCTTCATTTCTGTGTGCTTATACATGTTTCACTGTATGCAGGCAAATGAAGATCTAGATGGCATCACCATCTAGCAGCTGATCAAACATGCCCATGTTGCTGTCTGGAATACTACATGATAATTTTCAATGTTTATGGAATAATTTTGCATAGAAAATATTGCTAAACCATCATCTGTTGTCAAACCTTTAGGTTGTTTCCCACTTCTCTGTATGGCATTTTGTAATGGATGATTTCCTCTTCCAGGGTTTGTTTTTCCTTGAGGGAATTATGTGAGCATAAATATTCAGCAGAAGTCAGGGATCAGTAAATATTTTTTTGATTCATTTTCCTTTAAAATAAATACCTGGGAGAAGAATTACTAACCTAAAGAACACACACATTTTTATGGTTGACTCTTGATTTGGGTAACTGGTGTGGACCTTGTCTGCAAACCAGCTTTGCCCCACACTCTGAAGAAAACCTTCTCAAGGCAATATGTAGTCAAGATGCAGATCATTCTGGTTCTAGCCCAAAGAGTACCTGAGGGTACTATGATGTTCTATGCTTCTATAGGTTTGAGGGCTTCTGCTGGAAACTGAGCTCCATCACCTGAGTGGCCCTTGTTCCCCACCTAGGGTGGGGTATTCTGGGAACTGTGGCACACAGCAGCAGTCCTCTGTTTTTCCCTAGGTATTGCAATAGAATTTACTCCAGAGTCTCCCCTTCTGCAGATTGTGTTAGGACTTTCCCCACCCATTTCAGCCCTCAAATTTCAAGGATCTTTTTATCTACCTTTTTTTCTGGGGTAGTAGGGTCATTGGCTCACCTGGATAACTAGAGTCCATAACTAGAGTCCATAACTAGAGTCCATAACTGGATAACTAGAGTACTTTCTTCAGGAAGAAGGCTACAAGTAATGCCCTCATCCCAATTTTATTTACTCTCCCAAGGACTCCAACATGACTTTTTGGCTCTTTGTATAATAGAGCAAAGGGGAGGAACCTTTAAATCTTCAGCAGACATCTTGAGACAGTGCTGCTATTATTCATTCCAAATGGATCATACCCATCCCTATTTTGTCATAGGCTCTATCTTTTGTATTGCATGCTTTTTTCATTAATTTGTAATTCAGGAACAATATGGTATTAAGTTCACATATGAAAACTTTAGAAAAAATTAGCCTCTCTCCACATCCTGTCTCCATGTTCTCCATTTCCTCTCCCCAAAGGATAGTGATTACACCTGCTTCATATCCAGAACCACACACACACACACACACACACACACACACACACACACACACACATCCATGCATGCACACACACACACAGTTTTAATATACACAAGAGATAGCTTGAGAGATACTTCTGCTAGGTTTAAAAATATCTTCATATACCTTGTAGATCATTGCAGAACAATATGTAAATTATTCTTTTATTTGAATGACTATCCTAGTATTTCAGGTATTTATGTATAAACAATTTCCTATTAGTAAGTATTTGGGTGGTTTTCAGTCTTCTATTTCATGTTTCAAGAATAACTAGCATTGTCTCAATATCTAGACTTACATGTGTGAGTGTTTGGATAATCCCTAGAAGTGATAGTCACACTTTTTAAAATCCCTATGCTAATTCTGCAAGTTTAAACTTATTACACTTATTTTACAGATTAAAAAAATAGAGGCTCACAGAGGTAAAGTAACCAGTCCAAGGGAAAATGTCATTTGAAAGTGCAAAGTTTATTAGTAAGGTGTGGTTTCTGGGGAGAGGGTGAGCTTCTGCTTTTCCATAGTTGCAAAGACTGTTTCCCTCACTAAGTCACTGTAGCCATTGACAAGAGCATGCTGAGATGATGATGACTGACAGAGGCCACACAGAGTGAGGTTCCAGGACAGGGCCTGGATAGCCCCCTCACCTCATTGGTCTAGATGTGGTCAACATCGGTGTAGGGAGGAGTAGTTCACGGGCAAATTGTCTGGGGAAGCGGAGGCTTAGTAACTTCAGTTCCCAAAGGTTGTGTGGTGGGGGCAGCAAGGATGACAGGTGGGAGCAAGGTGATGGTGTAAAATCTGGAGCCCCGAGCCTAGAGAAGTCACACAAAGCCACACTTGACTCTCAGGAACCATGCTGGCTGCAGCCAGATGGTCCAGAGAAGGAGTACAGTGACACATGTAAGAGGGTACCAACCATATCCTCTCCCAGCCAGACTTGTCTCAGCACCTACCACATAAAAACTCTGAAACCCAGTGACATCCCAGAAAGCCCAGGGAACATGGTTCACCTTTCCACACTGGGTCCTCCAGCCATCAACATTCAGGGTGGAACTTTGCAGGTTCCTAATGCTTTCTGTGCCCCTGCCTGTCACAGGATTAGGGACTTGGCCTCAGGTCTTCCCCATCTATTGGTGAGCTTTGTTTCAGGACAGGAGTGTTGGGTAAGCATTCTCTAAGTCATGCTAATAGAGCTTCTTATCAGGGACTGCCTCTTGCTGTCTTCCCCAACCGGCTTCCCAATGAAAACTCCATCTTTCCTCCCCATCTGAGACCACCTTCTCTGTCCTTAATAGTGCCTACACAGACCTCATTCTGGGTCATTTGTATCAGTTGAAAACAGATAAATGTTGGTAGTTAGCACCCTGGGTGACCCATCGCCTGCCTACCTCTTAGCCATCCTGGAAAACCGCCCTTCAAATTCTTTATATAAGACCTTACTCTCTCTGTCATCAGTGTATTTCCACATGCAATTCCTCTATTCTGAGCATCTCCTTCTCAAGGACCCTGATCCCTCCTCCCCCTTGCTGCTTGTTTCTATTTTCTCTGGGCCCTGAGAGGTTGACTTATAGGATTGGGTGCCTAACAGAAGGCACTGCCAGAAATTCAGAGCCAAAGGACAGCATGGAGGTCTTTCTCCCACTTTCACCCTGCTAATCTGTTGCTATCTAGAAGGGGAGGAATAACCCCTGACCCTCTCTAACTTCTGTGTCCAAACCCACCTCTCCAGTCTTAGAGAGGTACCAGTTCTCTACAGTAGCTGGGCCCTGGGTGCTTCCCCTTCCCTAGCTTTTTGCTTAATCTCCTGTGCTCCCCGACACATTTGCCATCTGCTTCATTTGGCTGTCTGTCCTGGAGTTGTCCTCTTGAAGGACACTCCCCACACCCTGACCTCCTTTTTCAGGATCAGATTCCACAGCATCCTTACACTGGAGCTAGGTCTTGGCCACATCCCTCATCCAGGGCTTGTCCAGGCATAGCTCTGGGTCTGTGAGTTCAGCCTGTGCCTTGCCTCCCTTCCTCAGGTCTCACATGGCCGGGTTACACCCCCATAGCAGGGACCTCTGAACTCTCTGATCCCAGAGCCTCAGCAGCTCAACCTCTGCCAGTTTGCTTCAGAGATGTAGAACACAAGCCTGGAGGTCTAACGCTGTCACAGTCAGATGAGGAAGGAGAAGTGAGGCCTGAGGGCTGAAACCAGGACTGCTCAGGGGTGTGGGTCTATGTTTCCCTGTGTTTGCCTGTGTGTGCATATTGTTCTTCTGGGTGTTTATTCAGGGGAGCAGATGTGCATCTTGCATTTTTATCCTAGTGAGGCTTCCTGTGGTCAGAGCTAATACACAGGGGCTAGACTATGGCTAAGTGGAGCAGATACTATCATTTGCCCTGAGGGCCCTGCCCTATAGTGCCCAGATTTGAGTTGGAGGGACAGGGCAAAGCATTGGGACAGGGCTGAGTTATGCAAAATGCCCTCTATCAACTGGTGCTGGAGTCTCCATTGTTTTTTATGTCTATGTAGGAGAGAACATGCACATCTGTGAGTCTACTTTCTTTGGGAAGATCTTTGCTAGGATGTTAGTGTCTCCATATATGAAGCCCTGTATAAAGGGTATCATGGATGCATGTGTTTATGTGTCTGTGATCATGAGGGCTCCCCAGTGAAAGAACTTACCCTGGGACTGGGATGGACCTTGTTGGCACTAACTTCTTCTGCAGGGGCAGCTGATCCTTGAGTGATTTGTTCGTCACTTTCCAGGGTTGTAGGGACTCAGTCCTGGGCTCTGTCAGCCAAGAGAACCTATAACAGGCAATTGAGTGTTGAGGTGGTCTTCAACTGCCACCACCTAAAGGAGCTGTCACCTAGGGCTTTCTATTTGCCAAGAATTGTTATGAGTGCTTTCTAAATACTAATCCATATGGCTCTTGGGCATCTATTCAGAGATCCTTCATTTTAGACTATGATGGGGCAATGGACAAAGGTGGCAGATCCCTGACGGTTGACACATCATAAGGTTTCCTATGAGAGTCCCCATGAATAAGTGATTCCTCTCAACTCCATCTTCTCATTCTGTGTTCTAGGGATTTTGAGATGACTAGGGGCAGTGAGGCTTTACTCTAAGGGTCTATACATCTTGCACCTGCATGGAAAATTCTTGGCAAATTTCTCCTGGGAATTCATGCTATGTTTTTTATGTTGTTGAGACTTCTTTTGAGCTTCTGATTCCATCACAGGAGTTAGTCTGTGGCCCTCCCTCTCAGCCATATCTGGAAAACAAGGGGAGACCACCAGTGTAGGGACAATGGTGGGAGGTGGCATGTGATGCCTGCTAATCTTGGTCCATAACCCCACTTAATTTTCTGCACTGATAGCGCCTTATCATCACCCTAGTTTTTCAGGGGAGAGAATGAAGGCTACAGAGGGCTATAACTATTTTGCTTGTGTACTGGTTTAAAAAAAGTAGAGTTGAGTTGGAGGGACAGGACAGGCACTCTGTGTTCAGAGTAGGCACTCTTCATTCCTACTGCTGGGCCATCTGGCCTCAGACAGTCCTGCATGTCAGAAGCAGAACTGACACAGGAATCCAGGGATCCTGATGGTCATTTAAGTCATATTCTCTTAAGTCACAAGGATAGCCTGAAAATGACTTGGCTGATCCACTTTTCACAGGGGCAGGGACCACTGTAGAATCCAGGGAAGTCTTTTGACTTCACAACAAGCCATCCCAGGTCATTTCTACCACCACCCTCTGAATGCTTCCCAAACTGTCTAGGGGTTTCCATTCAGCCACAGGGGTTTCTGGAGCTCCCTAGGAAAACTGTCCTGCCCAAATCTTGACACTGTGACCATGGCTAAAGCTTAGGTCAGAAAGATCTGGAACTGTTCCTGCGTAGTAACGTATAAACAGAAGAGATGCTGTGGACCCCCCAAGACTGAAGGTACCTGACTGCAGTGCTGTTGTAGAAGGCTCAGTGAGATGAGGAGGCCCAACCCAGGGGAGCTAGAATTCTCCAGCATAAAAGAGGATAGTGACCAAACAAACCATCTGAGCTGCAGGCCATGGTATACCAGCTTGAGTGACTCCCTGGGACAGATGCTGGCCATGGTATTAGCTATCACCCCACCAAAGGAGCTACTGTTACATGACACTGGTTGGTAGAGGCTCAGAATCCTCTGAGATCATAATTAGTGACATAGCAGTTACTGATCTCTGTGGCTCAGATTGTAGCCTGAAGTCTGTGGGCCAGAGAGTAACTGTAAAGACAGTGACAAGTGAGCCAAGGCTGTTTGGCATTTTGACTTTACTGACCTAAACAAGAACATGCACATATGCACCTGTTATACCCCAGACCTCATTCTACTCAAGTTGTGGAAGTAAAAAGGTAAACCAGAAATAGCTAAAACAAAAACAAAAACAAAACCAAAACAAAACTCACTGTGGCTGCAGAGAAGATCCTTTTCTGGTTGACTTTAAGTCCTAATCATAAACACGAGAATAATTAGGCTAAGGTTTTGGCCTAGAGCCTGGGCTCTGCAACCTGAATTATTATGTCCCAGTCTGGGCCCTGTTCAGACAAAGAGGAGCAGTGCTTCAGTGTCTGTTGGTAAGAAGATAATTGAGTTCTGCCTCAAAACGGGCTGGGGGCATCAAGTATGATCTAGTATGTAATGTGGTTAGAACACTCCTGGTATCACAAGAAGGCCTGGTGAAGCTAAGAACAAGCTAGTCACAGAGCCTCTGGTTTAAGACTGTCACAATCTGTTGTTTGCTTAAATGAAAGAGTGTTGCACCATTGTCTCAGAAGCATGGAGCTAGGAGGAATGGATTAAAATCCAGTAATACACCACATGATAGAACCAATGGTAATAGAAGAACAAAAGCATGGTAGGACTTCAAAGCAAGATGAGATTAAATCAGCAATGTCTGCCATAATGTCTTGTTTTCTTCAAGACATCCATCATACATAATAAGATCAAACAAAACAGAATAAATCCATTCCAACCAATGAATGAAAACATTATAAGGCTTCAAAACAATGTAATGGGGAACCATGATTACCATAAAATCTTATGTACTCTTACCATTTCTTACATGAGGGAGACTATTTGGTATTTATACATGTGAGTTTGACTTATTTTGCCTATGAGTATGGACTCAAGTTGCATCCATTTATTTATAAATATCTCAATGTGATCATTCTTTATAGTTAATTAGTACTCTATTGTATAAAAGCAGCACAATTTTTTTTAACCATTCCTCAGTTGATGGGCACTTAGGTTGTTTCCAAGATCTGGCTAATAAAAATTGTACTGCTATAAACATGGGTACACATATATCACTGTGGGAAGATGTTTTCAGTTCTTCTGGGAATATGCCCAGGAGTGGAATAGCTAGGTCAAATGGGACTTTGAATCCCAGCTTTTTGAGGAATCTTCAGACTGACCTCTACAGTGGTTGCACCAGTCTATATTTCCACCAACAGTGCAGAAGAGTTCCTTTTTCCCCACAGCCTCTCCAGCATTTGTTGTTGGTAGTTTTGTTGATCCTAGCCATTCTTTTTGGAGTGAGAAGGTATCTCAGTGTGGTTTTAATTTGCATTTCTCTAATGACCAATGATGATGAACATTTTTTCATGTATTTATTTGCCATTCGTATTTCTTCATCTGAGAACTGTGTGTTCATCTCGGCTGCCCATTTATGGATTGGGTCTTTCAATTTTGGCAGTCTGATTTTTAAAATTCTTTATAAGTTCTAGAGAGAAGTCTTTTTTCTGAGGGACAATTCACTAAGATTTTTTTTTCCCAGTTTGTAGGTTTCCTTTTCACTCTGCAGGAGATTTCTTTGGACATACAGAAACTCTTCAATAAGATATGATCCCAGTTATTGATTCTGGGAAGTATTCCCATGCAGTTTGGTTCTTGTTCATGAATTCTCTACCTACCCCTATGTCTTCAAGATTCTTACCAACTTTGTCTTGCAACATATTTAGTGTTTCTGTTTTAATATTTAGATCTTTGATCCATTCGGATTTTAGTTTAGTACATGGTGATAGGCATGGGTCTAATTTTAGTTTTCGGCATATGGATAGCCAATTTTTCCAGCACCATTTATTAAAGAGGCTGTCATTCTTCCAGTGAACATGCTTGGCCACTTAATCAAAGATAAGGTGGTTGAGTGTGTTTGTAGTTGTATCTTCTAATCTATTCCATTGATCTTCAGGTCTGTTTTTATTCCAATACCATGTTGATTTTATTACAGTAGCTTTGTAGTATAACTTCAAGTCAGGGATTGTGATGCCTTCTGCCTTGGCTTTGCTGCTTAGAATTGCCTTTGCTATTCTAGGTCTCTTCTGGTTCCAGATGAATTTTAGGAGTGATTTCTCTAGATCTATGAGGTATGTTAGTGTGATATTTTTATTGGGATTGCTTTGAATGTGTATAACAATTTTTGGAGAATGGCCATTTTTACAACATTTATTCTTCCTATCCATGAACAAGGGATGTCTTTCATTTTCTGAGGTTCTCTTCAATTTCTTTTTTCAGGGTATTATAATTTTCCCTGTACAACTCGTTTACATCTTTTGTTAGATTAATTCTTAAGTATTTCATTTTTTTTTGGATGCTAGTGTGAAGGGTGTGGCTTCTCTTATTTCTCTCTCAGTGATTTTGTTGTTAGTGTATAAGAATGCTATTGATTTTTGAGTATCGACCTTGTATCCAGCTACTCTGCCCAATTTGTTTATTATATCTAGGAGACTTTCAAAGGAGGTTTGGGGGTCTTCTATGTAGAGTATCATGTCATCTGCAAATAATGATAATTTAACTTATTTCCCTATCTTTACTCCTTTTATTTCCCTCTGTTGTCTAATTGCTCTGACTAGTATTTCCAGTACTATATTGAATAGGAGTGCTGATAATGGGCATCTTTGTCTTGTGCCTGATTTTAAGGTACAAGCTTTCAGGTTTTGGCCGTTTAATATGACACTAGCTGTTGGTTTGTCATAGATGGCCTTTATCATATTGAGGTAGAGACCATCTATTCCAATTCTCTGTAAGGTTCTTATCATGAATGAGTGTTGGATCTTATCCAAAGCTTTTTCTGCATCTATAGAAATGATCATGTGATTCTTGCTTTGGGCTCTATTGATATGGTGGATTACATTTATTGATTTACATATGTTGAACCATCTCTGCATGCCTGGGATGAATCCCACTTGGTCATGGTGTATAATCTTCTTGATGATTTGCTGCATCCTGTTTGTCAATATTTTATTGAGAATTTTTGCATCTATGTTCATTAGGGAGATTGGCCTGTAGTTCTCTTTTTTAGTTGGATCTTTCTCAGGTTTTGGTACTAGAATAATATTTGCTTCCAGGAAGGACTTTGGGATAATTGCTTCCCTTTCAATTTCATTGAAGAGTTTGAGGAGTGTTGGCATTAAATCTTCTTTGTATTTCTTGTAGAATTCCATAGTGAATCCTTCTGGGCCTGGGCTCTTCTTTGTTGGTAAGGACTTAATTACACTTTCAATTTCATTAATAGAAATTGGGTTATTTAGCAGTTTTACATCTTCGAGATCCAGCTTTGGTAGTTCTTATGTTTCAAGGAATCTGTCCATTTCTTCTGTGTTATCGAACCTATGAGAGGCATCTGTCCATTTCTTCTGTGTTACCAAACCTATGAGAGTAGAGGTTTTTGAAATAGGTGTTGACGATCTTCTGTATTTCCACAGGGTCGGTAATGATTTCACATTTTTCATTCTGTATTGCATGAATTTGAGTCTTTTCTTTCCTTTTTAAAATAAGGCTGGCTAGGGGCTTATCAATTTTATTTATCATTTCAAAGAACCAACTCTTTGATTCATTGATTCTTTGTATTGTTTTCTTAGTCTCTATTACATTAATTTCTGGTCTGATCTTTATAATTTCCTCCCTTCTTTTGGCTTTGGGATTGGCTTGCTCTTCCTTTTCTAGATGTTTGGTCAGGTTGTTTATTTGTGTTTGTTCTGTTTTCCTAATGTGGGAACTCAGTGCAATAAATTTTCCTCTGAGGACCACTTTAATTGCATCCCACAGGTTCCAGTAAGTTGTATTTGTATTTTCATTTGCTTGTAGATATTGTTTAATTTCTTCTTTAATTTCCTCTGTGATCCACTGATTGCTCAAGGGTGTATTATTTAATTTCCATGTGTTTGTGGGGTTTTTGCAGTTTCTTTTATCATTAATTTCTAGTTTCATGGTGCTATGATCTGATAATATGCATGGGATAATTTCAATTCTTTTGAATTTACTTAAATATGTTCTGTGGGCTAATATATGGCCTATTTTAGAAAATGTCCCATGTACTTCTGAGAAGAATGTATATTCTGATGTTGTTGGATGGAACACTCTGTCTATGTGTATCAAGTCCATTTGTTCACAGGTGTGATTCAGTTCTGTTATTTCTTTGCTGATTTTCTGTCTTGTTGATGTATCCCTTTGTGTCAATGGTGTGTTAAGGTCTCCAGTTATAATTGTGTTATTGCTTATTTGATTTTTCATTTCTGTTAATACTTGCTTTGTGTAGCTGGGTGCATATATATTTAAGATTGGAATTTGGTGCATATATATTTAAGATTGTTATCTCTTCTTCTTGAACTTTCCCCCTAACTAGTATGCAGTGACCTTCTTTATCTCTTTGGATCATTCTTGGTTTGAAGTTCACATTGCAAACAGAATAGCTACCCTCACTTTTTTTTTTTTTTTAGTTCCTGTTGCATGGGGTATTGTTTTCCATCCTTTGACTTTCAGTCTATGAGTTTCCTTTTGGGTTAGATGAGTTTCTTGTAGACAGCATATGGTTGGACATTGTTTCTTGACCCATTCTTCCAGTCTGTTTCTTTTAATTGGTGAATTGAGGCCATTTACATTAATGGTTATAATTGTTATAGATTGGTTTATTGTTGACATGTTATCTTTCTGCTGTTGTATCTTTACCTTTCCATTCTGTTTAATTGTCTGTCTTGCTTAGTGTTTTTTTCCTGTGTGTATCTAGAATGTCTTTCAGTATTCTTTGCAGGGCTGGTTTGGTGCTCATGAAGTTCTTCAGCTGTTCTGTGTCATGGAAGTATCTTATTTCTCCATCCATTTTGAAGGACAATTTTGCAGGGTACATCAGTCTGGTTTGGAAGTCGTTTTCCTTTAAGATCTGAAATACCTCACTCCATGCTCTTCTTGATTTCTTTGTTTGTGTTGAGAAGTCTTCTGTGATTCTGATAGGTTTTCCTTTATAGTTGATCTGTCTTTTCTCTCTAACAGCTTTTAACATTCTGTTCTTATGTTGGATTTCTGGGATGGTGATTATTATATGTCTGGGTATAGTTTTATTTTGGTTATGGCTGTTTGGAGTTTTATATGCTTCACTAATCTGTATGTCAGTTTCCATTCTCATGTTTGGGAAGTTTTCATCTATTACTTCTGTAAATAGCCTCTTGATATCATGTTTTTCATTTATCCATATTAATCTTATGTTGTTTTTCTTTGCATTATCTTATAGCTGTTGAGTTTTTATTTCCTAATTACTTTTTATTTTTAAAAGATCTTTCCTTTCCTGTTCACTAGATGCAATCTTATCTTAGAGGTCTGAAATTCTATCTTCAATTTCATTCAGGTGGTTTTGGCAACTTTCAATAGAATTTTTGATATCCTGTATATCTGTTTGAATCTGCTTCATGTATTCTGTTTGTTTCTTATACTGTTCATTCAGGGGTTCTTTTTGCTTTGGTCCTCTATTTTTTTTTAGCTGTGTCTTCTTTAGATGTGTTCCGTATTTTTCCACTACTTTTATCATTTCTTCTTTTACCTGGGAGATTATTTATGATTTGAGTTCCTTCATAGCTTCCTGTACTTGCTTCTTTATTTCAGTAAGATATCTTTTCAGGCATTTCAAGTGTATGATTAGTATTTTTTTCTATGTACATACCTCCTAGGCTTTCTTGGGATGAGCTGGAGGTTTGAGATTGCATTTTAGCCTTTCATTTTGTCATTTTCCTATATTTCCATGTTTCCAGTGATGTTCCACAGCTTTTCCTGTGTGTGTTGGAAATCACCTCCTGTGCCTGCAGTTCTTGGGACTGTCACAGCCTTGGCTCCCCTTGCAGCATGGGCCTGGCTCCCCTGGTTGAATGAAGGTTGCTGGGCACGGTCCATTCAAGCCCAGGGAACCTCTGGAGCCTATTCCAGTGTCTTAGGGGCCTGGGTGGGCACCCAGCTGCTGGGAGCGGTGGTCCCAACCTCTCTCTGGGCCACTGCTGGTGAGCTGGATCTCACCTGGTGGTGGGGTGGCCTATCTCCCCTTGCGGTGCTGGCATAGCTCCCCTGTTTGAATAAAAGTCGCTGAGCATGGTCCACTCAAGCTCTTGGAACTTCTGGCACCTAGTCCAGTGTCCTAGAGGGCTGGGCAGGCCCCCATTGACATTTTTAAAAACACAGTTGTGGAAAAAATGCTACAGTCTGAAATCTTAATTGGTACAATATAAGATAGAATATCTTTGGGTGAGGTTTTTTAAATTGAAATTTCAGACAGGTTAAATGATGATAATTTTCTGGATGGGGCTTTTGATGTTTTCCATACTAAGGTGATGCTGTCAACTTTGTTTTTCCTCAAGAGAGATTTAGCTACTCAGTGTTCTTCATTCTTACCTATGGATTTCAGCTTTTTTTCTATTTCTGTCAAAAATACCACAATATGGACATTTAAACAATATTAATCCTTCTAAGCCAAGAACATGAGGTCTCTCTCCACTGTTTGAATCAGCTTTGATTTCTTTTATTGATTTATTTATCTTAAAGAGGAAAAAATAAATAATAAAATTGATACAGAGTTTCAAAACAAGATAATAGGAAACTAACAATGATTAATATATTGCTTATTGTTATCTTCAAAGTAGTTGCTCAGATTACAAGGTATAGGCATGCATAAATTGGTCAAACAATGTAAATACAAACTTTTTTTAAAGGTGAGCTTAAAGAAATCAGTAGTATAACTATCTTAGCTATCTTTAGTATATAGATATTTTTTTCCTCTAATTTCTTTAATCATTAGAATTTTCAGAGTACAAGTCTTTGACTTTCCTGGTTACATTTATTCCCTAGTACTTTACTCTTTTTAGTGCTATTTGTGAAGCACATTGTTTTTGTTTCATGTAATCAATAGTACTTTAAACAAACAAAACAGGTTTCTTGGTATCATTTGTGTTCTTCTGAATTCATGTAATAACCATAAAACAATTTTTTGTGGACTCCTTAGTGTTTGTACACATATGATCATGACATCCACAAAACCAACTATATTTCTTTCCTCCAAGTTGGATGCTTTTTATTTGTCCTTCTTGCCCCATCACTCTAACAAGAACTTCAAGTACTACGTTGGATAGAAATGATGAGTGAGGGCATCTTTGCCTCATTCCTGATCTTTGATAAAAACATTAGAATTATTAGCCAATGAGTATGATGTTGACTGTGGATTTGCAATACAGACCTTTAATATGCTTGCATAAATTGTTCCTGAACCTACTTAACTGACATTTTTTAAAATCATGAAATGGGTTTCAGTTTTGTGAGATATTTTCTTTGCATCTGTTGAAATGATCATGTAATTTTAATTTTACATTTAGTAATGATGTGTCTCATAATAATTGATTTGCATATGCTGAACCATCTTTTCATCTCATGTATAAATTTCAGGGCTTAATTATCTTTTATTATGCTGTTGAATTCAGTCTGCTGGTATTCTGCAAAAGAATTATCTATGTACATCCTTTAAGAAGATTGACTGGTAGTTTCTTTGCTTATCATGTGTTTTCTGGTTTTGGTTTATATGTGTGCTTTTCTCATAAAATGATTTTGGAAATGTTTCTTGTACCTTTTGGAAGATGTTTAGATAGTTTGACGTTAATTTTTCATTAGTGCACATTAATTATAGAGAGAAATGAGTTTCATTTTGTCATATTTGTGTATTTATATAATATACTTTATTTCTACCTTCCCATTATTTTCCTTGCTCTTTCTTTCACCTCCCCAATTTATTTTCCTCTCATCAAAAAGTCATCTATTTTCATGTCTTTATTTTTGAGAGTTGACATATGAGACAGAACATGTGATACTTGTCTTTCTGAGTCTGGCTCATTTGATTTAACATGGTAAACCTTAGTCCATTCACTTTCCTGCACATTACATAATTTTATTCTTCTTTGAGGCTAAATAATATTCTCTTTTGAATATTTGTCATATTTTCTGTATTCATTTATCCACTGACAAGCACCTAAGGTGATTCCATAGCTTCACTCTTGTGAATTACACCATGGTAAATATGGATATGCAGGAATATTTCTAGTATAATGACTTTCTTTCAGTTACATGCATGGGAGTGGTATGGTTTGATCATGAAGAATTTTATTTTTAGATTTCCAAGAACTTCCATACTGACTTGCACAGAACCAGTAACAATACATATTTCTACCATCAGTATATAAGAGTATCTTTTCCCCCTGCATCCTTGCCCACATTTATTGTAAGTTTTGATTTTGATGTTTTGTATTTTTTTTTATTTTAAGGAGAATACAAATGAATGAAATAAAACAGAATGAAGGTACCATAATATATCTTTTTATCTTCTTTACTTGGTGAGGTAAAATTTTGATCTGCCTTTCCCTGGCTTCTAGATTGTTGAACATTTAAAAATATAATTATTGTTCATTTATATTTACCTAAGAAGTATCTGTTCAGTTTACTTGTTAGTTTATTGATTCAATTAGTTGTTCTTTTGGAATTACATTTTTTGAGTTCTTTGCATGTTCTGAATATTGATCCTCTATCTGAAGTGTAGCTGAAAATATATTTTCCTGTACTGTCTCCATTCTGCTGTTTCCTTTGCTATGCAGTGTATTTTTTAATTTCATGGAATCCCACTTATTGATTTGTGCTATTATTTCTTGAATTAGTAGAGCCATGTTGAGTAAATCATTTACTTTGGTTATATTTTGAAGTGTTTCCTCTCTTTTCTTCCAGGATTTTTAAGGTTTCATAGCATATATATAGGTCTTTGATCCATTTTGAATGGCATTTTTGCAGATTGTTAGAACATCTTAAAAAGTTTGGTAAACTTAGTCATAAAGTCATCTGGTCCCTTTTTTTTTTTTCAAGTGCAAGGAATTGAATATAGGACCTCATGCATACTAGGTAAGCCCCTCTAACATAGAGTCTTTACCTAGCCCTCTCTTATAGAGTATATATTTTTTGCCCCCCCATCTCATATAATATTGATGTGGCTAAATCTAGCATTTGTGATTGGTTTTTTGTCTAGTGCTGAGATTGGCCAGGTGAGTGATTCATTTGCCTAAGTGTAGAAGGATGACAATATGATATAACAGCAGGAAGAAGGTGTGTTTTACTCTCTTGTTTTTGCTTTTGCTGTTTGTAGCGGCCTTGAATGGCTGCCCTGCCATGCCACACTGCCTTAGAGTCAACTATAGACTAAAATCCCCAAAACTATAAAAATAAACCTTTCCTTCCCTAACTTTGGGCATCAGATATTTTGTCTCAGCAACAAATAAAAAATAACTAAGACACTCTACTATACTTTTTTAGGGTGAGGTTTGGACATTTTGGGTTATTTGTTCAGTCTTCTCTTAAATTGTTGATCTGTTCAAGTTTTTGTTTCTTCATGTGTTAGCTTTTCTAGGTTATATGTGCCTAGTTATTTATTCATTTCTTCCTCATTATTATTATTATTATTACTATTACTTGGTTGTAATTGTTGATAAAAGTCTTTTATGATTCTGATGTTATCAGTTGTAATGATTCCTCTTTCATTTCTGCTTTTGTCTACTGTATTAGTCAGGGGACCACTCCTGGTACAAAAATCTGTATTAGTCAGGGTTTTACTGGAGAAAGCATATAACATGAGAAATACAGATGTGTATGAAATTACAAGATTGACTTATGATGGTCAGCCATAGAGTCAGATGAGGAAGGGTGCAGAGTGTGTCTGCACACCAGAGGCTGAAGGAGTCAGTCCAAGGTCTGGAGTTCGCCCCAGTGTCTCATGCAAGTCTGTACCAGCAGGCTGATGGGTCTGTGACAGACAGCTGAAAGGTCTACACTGGAAGGTTGAAGAGTCTATGCTGGAAAGCTGAAGAGTCTACATTGGAAGCCAGGAGATGATGTCCAAACTAAAGGTAAAGACAAGCTCCTCCAAAGAATGGAATTCATTTGTCCTTCCTCCTTCCCTTTTATACCATCCAGATGATGAGCCACCCTAGGGTGAGTTGCTAAGCCCATTTAGTTAAGCTTCTAAATGTCTCAAATTGACACAATCAACCAACCAACATATCTACTATCTTGTTTTCTTAGTCATTATACATAAGAGATTGTCAGTTTACCTCACCAAAAAATGATCTCGTGGTTTGATTGATTTTTACTAATGTTTTACTATGTGCTTTTCATTACTTCTACAATGATGTTTACTATTTTCTTTGTTATACAGATTTAGGGCTTGATGTGTTATTTTTATAGTTCCTTGAAAGGTTAGGATAGGTAGTTTATTTTAATTTTATTATTTTTTCAATAGAGAAACACATTTCTATAAACCTTTTTTGTCATTTAAAGAGAAAAAAAAACAACAGAAAAAGGGTAGCAACAATACAGAATTCCAAAGGCAAAAAAAGGGGGAAAAAAAGCACTAAGAAATCACTAGTTGATAAATTACATATTGTCATCTTGTATATAGTTGTTCATGTTACAAAATTAAAGGATACACAGTAGGCATTCAAACAGTGAGAATGCAAACAGTTCTGCTCAAGGATCCAACAAAGATTCAGCAATATGGTCATCTACTTTACACACTCAAACATACATGCAGTTATACCCCTTGTGGCACTTTCTTTTGCTCTTTTTTACAATAGCAATTACACATTTTGGGTTTTATTACTCTTATAGTTCTTATTACTTTTTACACTAGAGACACAATGTGATTTTTATAAATCTGTTTCTTATTTATTTCACAAATGAGGATAGTCTCAAGTTGTCTCCATTTACCTATGAAGGCCGCAAGATCATCCTTTTTTATAGCTGAGTAATATTCTAATATACAAAAATACCACATCTTTTTCATCCACTCTGCAGTTGATGGGCATCTTGGTTGTTCTGAGATTTAGCTATTACAAATTGTGCTGCTATGAACATGGGTGCACATATATCACTGTGATATGACAGTTCTTCTGGGAAAATACCCAGAAGGGGAATAGTTGGGTTGAATGGAACTTCCAGTCCTAGTCTTCTGAGAATTCTCCATATGAATTTCCATAGTGGTTGCACCAGTCTGCACTCCTACCAACAGTGGAGCAGTGTTCCTTTTTCCCCCGCAGCCTTGCCAACATTTGTTATCAATTGATTTCTTGATGACAGCTATTCTTTCTGTAGTGAGGTGAAATCTCAATGTTGTTTTAATTTACATTTCTCGAATGACCAGTGATGGCGAACATTTCTTCATGTATTTATTTGCCATTTGTATATCTTTCTGTGAGAACTGTGTGTTCATCTCAGATGCCCATTTTTGGAGAGGCTCTTTGCATTTGGGAGCTTGATGTTTTTCAATTCTTTATATGTTCTGGATATAATCCCTTTGAGGGGTTTCTGGCTAAAATTCTTTTACATTCTGTGTAAAAGAGACCTAGCATATAGGTCTTTTACATTTTTAGTTAGGTTGATTCTGTGGTGATTTCCTTTGAAGTGCAGAAAATTTTCAATAATATGAGACCCCGTTGTTGATTCTTTGAAGTGTTTCCCGTGCAGTTTGCATTTTGTTCATAGAATCTCTGCCTACCCTATGTCTCCAAGGCTTCTATTTACCTTGTCTTCCAGTAGATTTAGTGTTTCTGTTTTAATATTTAGGTCTTTGACCCATTTAGACTTTAGTTTCGTACATGGTGATATGCATGGATCTAGTTTCAGTCTTCAGCATGTAGAGAGCCAATTTTTCCAACACCATTTATTAAAGAGGCTATCCTTCTTCCAGTGGACATATTTAGTGCCTCTGTCAAATATCAGGTGGCTGAGTCTTTGTAGTTGTGCTTGCATCTTCTAATCTGTTCCATTGCTCCTCAGGTCTATTTCTTTGCCAGTGCCATGCTGATTTTATCACTGTGGCTTTGTAGTATAGATTCAAGTCAGGAATTGAGATGTCTCCTGCCTTGCCTTTGTTGCCCAGAATTGCCTTTGCTTTTCTAGGTTTCTTCTGTTTCCAAATAAATTTTAGGAGTGTTTTCTCTAGATCTGTGAGGTATGTCAATGGTATTTTGAATGGCATTGCATTAAATCTGTACAACAGTTTTGGGAGTATAGCCATTTTCACAATGTTGGTTCTTCCTAGCCAAGAGCAAGGAATGTCCTTCCATTTTCTAATATCCTCTTCAGTCTCCTTTTTCAGTGTAGTATAATTTTCAGCATATAGGTCTTTTATATTTTTAGTTAGGTTGATTCTTAAGTATTTCATTTTTTTACATTTATTGTAAAGGGTGATATTTCCATAATTTGTCTCTCAGTGAGTTTTCTGTTTGTGTACAGGAATGTTATTGATTTTTGAGTGTTGACTTTGTATCCAGCTGAACGTGTTTATTACCTCTAGCAGTCTTTTAATGGAGTTTTTTGGGTCTTCTATATAGAGTATCATGTCATCTTCAAACAGTGATAATTTAACTTGTTCTTTTCCTATCTTTATTCCTTTTATTTCTCTCTCTTGTCTGATTGCCCTGGTTTAGCATTTCCAGAACTATATTGAAAAGGAGTGGTGATAGTGGACATCCTTGTCTTGTTCCTGATTTTAAAGTGAAAGTTTTCAGTTTTTGTTCATTTAGTATAATGTTGGCTATTGGTTTGCCATAGTTTAAGGAGTATTGGCATCAAATCTTCTCTAAATTTCTTGTAGAATTCAGCTGTGAATCCATCCGGAACTGGGCTTTTGTTTGTTGGTAAGTTTTTGATTACATTTTCAATTTCAATAGCTGATATTGGGTTGTTCAAAATTGCTATATCTTTTTCATTGAGCTTTGGTAGTTCATGTGTTTCTAGAAATCTGTCCATTTCCCCTGTGTGTAGAGTTTTTTGGTTTCCCTATGTGAGTAGAGTTTTCAAAGTAGGTATTCATGATCTTTTGAATTTCCATGGGATTTTCCATGGAAATTTCAGTTCCAAGGGAATTTCCCTCTTTTTCAGTTCTTATTGCATGAATTTGGGTATTTTCTTTCATTCTCTTAATAAGGTTAGCTAGGAGTTTGTCAATTTTGCTTATTCTCTCAGAGAAACAACTTTTTGATTATTTAATTCTTTGTATTTTTTTTTTTTTAGTTTCAATTGCATTGATTTTTGCTCTAATCTTTTCAGTGTCCTCTCTTCTATGAGCTTTGGGTTTAGTTTGCTCTTCTTTTTCTAGACACTTGAGATGGAGCATTAGGTTGTTTATTTGTGCACATTCTGTTTTCTTGATGTGACAATTTATTGATATATATTTCCCTCTTAAGACTGCTTTCATTGCATCCCACAGATTACAGTATGTTGTTTCAATATTTTCATTGAATTGTAGGTATTGCTTTATTTCTTCTTTAATTTCATATGTAGCACACTGGTTGTTCAGAATTTTGTTATTTAATTTCCATGTATTTATGCTGATTTTGCAATTTCTTTTGCCATCAATTTCCAATTTCAGTGTGCTATGGTCAGATATCCATGGGATGATTTCAATAACTTTGCATTTGCTTAAGAATGTTTTATGGCATAATATGTAGTCTATTTTGGAGAATGTCCCATGTGCTGCTGAGAAGAATGTGTATTCTGATGTGGTTGGGTGGAACACTTTGTAAACATCTACTTAGTCCAGTTGCTCACAGGTATGATTCAGTTCTGCTATTTCTTTGCTGACTTTTTGTCTAGTTGATCTATCTCTTTGTGACAATGGGATGTTAAGGTCCCCTGCTATAATTGTGTTCTTGTGTATTTGGTTTTTCATATCCATTACTATCTGCCTTATATAGTTGGATGTTCCTGTATTTGGTGCATATATATTTATAATTGTTAGTTCTTTCTGTTGAATTTTTCCACTAATGACTATGTAGTGACCTTCTTTATCTCTTTTAATCATTTTAGGTTTGAAGTTCATATTTTCTGCAATTAGAATAGTTGCTCCTGCTTTTTTCTGGGTTCCTGTTGCATGGAATACTGTTTTCCATTGTTTGACTTTTAATCTATGAGTTTTTTGGGGGGGTCAGATGTGTTTCTTGTATACAGCATATTGCGGTATCATGTTTTTTGATCCATTCTGCCAGTCCATTTCTCTTTTCTTTTGGTGGAGTTTTTTTTTTAATTTAAAGAGAAACAAAAGCATGTAAAGGGTAGAGATAATACAGAATTTTTTTAAAAAAAGATGAACAATAAGAAATCATTAGTTGATAAATTACATATTGTTCTCTTAGAAATAGTTGTTTCAGTTACAAAATTAAAGTGTACAAAGTAGATATTCAAACAGTGAGAGTGTAAACAGCTATACATGCATGAGCCTCTACATGTATTTCTATCCTTTCTCTACTAGAGGGGGAAAAAAAACTTAGCAAGACAAAACAAAACAAATTCCTATAAAACCATGAAACCAAAAAGTTGTATAAAACCACAGTACAAGGTGATCTACAATGGTTACTGTGTTGTTTCTTATTATCTTCAATAGAATTGTCTATATCATCAGGCATAATTGAATATAGCAGTATAATTGAATACAGCAGTATAATTGAATACAGTAGTACATAACAATATTAATAAAAATAAATCATAGTAGACAGTATAAAACTTCAAAGGCAGGTAATAATCAAACCATAGTGGATACTCTAGTGAATCATGTCATCTTAAGTGCCATTGCCTATATTCTCAGACTTGATACTATTAATCATAACATCTTTAAATAAAATCTGTCAATACAAAACAGTGATCTAACAAATCAGATTTGATTATGATCAGTCATGGTAAAACTGTAGTTTTTACAGAGCTTTAGATTAAGTTAATAGAAAATTAAGGATGATTACTGTACTATATCCTATTATTTTTGGGATAACTGTCTGTGCACTCAAATCTAGTACAGGTAGAATGACTGGAACAGAATATAATACATCTAAGGAGAGTGGTGTGAATAATGTGGGTTTTCAATCCTGGTGCACTATTAATAATATATTGTATCAAGGCCATCTATGTTAGAGATTCTAGCCATTCTTCTGTGCCTCAATTCTGCTACGCTAGTTTTCTATCTTTGTTTATCTAGTTTTCTCCTTCATTCTACTGCCTGCCCCACTCAGCAAGGCCCTTCTGCCATTGCTCCTAATATCCTGGTATTTTTTTTCCTCTCTCTCTAGAATGTCCTTTAGTATTCTCTGTAGTGTTGGATTGGAGGAACTCCCCCAGTTCCTCTTTGTCATGGAAGCATCTTGTTTCTCCATTAATTTTTAGTGACAGTTTTGCAGGATACATCAATCTGGGCTGGTGGTTATTTTCTTTCATTGCTTGGAATACTTCACTCCAAGCTCTTCTTGATCTGATGATGGTCTGTGTTGAGAAGTCAGCCATGATCCTGATGAGCTTACCTTTATACATAATCTGTTTCTTTTCTAAGATGGCTTTTAGTATTCTGTTTTTATATTGAATTTCTGGTATCTTTATTATATGTCTGGGTGTAGCTCTGCTTTGGTTGTAGGTGGCTGGAGTTCTGTATGCCTCACATAACCAAATGTCCTTTTCTTTTCCCATGCTTGGGAAGTTTTCCTTAATTATTTCCATGAATAGCCTTTGTAATTTGCCTGTGTGTATTCCTGCTTCTTTGTTAACATTTCTTATTCTTAAATTGTAGATTCTCTTGTCATCTTCTAGCCTTTGTATTGTTACTGCCTGTTTCCTTGTTATTTTTATGAGATCTTTCCTTTCATGATCACACATTGCAAACTTGTCTTCAAGTTTTGATAGTCTATCCTTAGTTTCTTTTAAGGCGTTTTGCCAGCTTTCAATGGAGTTTTTAATTTCTTGGCAGTCTCTTTGAATCTGCTTCATGTATTCTATATTTTCTTTATATTCTTTATCAAATGTTTCTCTCCTTTTTTGTGTTCCTCCCTTCTTCCATCTGTATCTTCCTGAGAGATGCTTAGCATTTCTTTTATTACTCTACTCACATCTTGCTTTACTTGACTTAATATTTCAGTTTTGAGCTCATCTACAATGTCCCAAAGATATCTCTTAATATCTATTGAAGCCATGTCTGATGTTGCATTTTTGCCACCCTCAGTCTCCCTTGTTTTTCCCTCTCCTGGATCAGGGCTCTCTGGGTTCTGGGCTAGGGGTCTCCTCTTGCCTCTCTCTCCTGTCATGGTCCTGGCTTCCTCAACACAGGTGTACAGTCCATGTCCCAGCCCCCTTCCCTGTTGGCCACAGTTCCTCTGAAGCATGCTGGTGAGGGACCTCTGCCCTCTCCTGCTTGCTCTTGTCACTAAGATGTAAGCAGTGGCTGTGTATGCCTGCCCCACCCCACCGGGCCAACCAAACTTCAGAGGCCTTCACCAGATTAGTGTGTGATAGGTGCAGGGAATTGACTTGGGATGACTTATTGGGTCCCAGCCAGGGGCACAACCCAGTCTAAGAAAATCCCACAAATCTGCTCTGGGGAGGGAGCAATGAACTGAATTCACTGTCACTCCCAGTTCAGGCTCATCCTGCCTGATTCCAACATGTTGCCCATTTGGACGTGCCCTTCCCATGGGGGGGGGGTCTCATTGCCAGCATTGACTGTGAATTAATGAAGGTTCCTTCACCAGCTCTGCTCTCCATTGGGCTCACCAACCCCCAACTTCAGTGCTGCTGTGGCTCTTGTGAGTGGTGGCAGGAACGAGTTTGGGCAGCTCTGTGGATTCAAGCTGGCACAAATTTAGACTGGTGCAAACTTGGAGGGTTGCAGTGGAAACACTGTGTCCCATAATTTTTAGCTATTCCAGTTGTAGTCCCAATGTGTTTGATGAGCTTTTTTACGTTTTAATTTCTTCCTGTCAAGAGGATCCATCTCCCTCTGTCTGCATCTCTCCAGGATGTTTTATTCTGGCATATGAGTTGATTCTCCTGGGAGGGTTTGTATTTTATTGCTCAGTGATTTGCCATCCTTAGATCCTCCCATCTATTTCTTTTTATAGGTGAATTGAGGTCATTTACATTTATGGATATCACTGATATGTACTGGCTTGACTTTGCCATGTTTGCCATGTTATGTTCCAGTTGTTTGCTTTCTGTTTTTCCTCTTATTTAATTGCTTGTCCTACCTGGTGGTTTCTTTCTGTTTTGGAGATTGTGGTCATTTTTATCTATGTGTAGTATGTCTTTTAGTACTCTTTCTAGCATTGGTTTGGTGGATGTGAATTTCTTCAGTTGTCCTTTGTCATGGAAGTATTTTGTTTCTCTGTTAAATTTGAATGAAAGTTTTGCTGGGTACATCAGTCTGGGTTGAAAGTTGTTTTCTTTCAGGGCTTGAAATACCTCACTCCAAGATCTTCTTGACTTGAGGGTTTGTGCTGAAAAGTGTGCTGTGATTCTAATGGGCTTTCTTCTTAGGTGAGTTGTGTCTTTTCTCTAACAGCTTTTAGTATTCTGTTTTTATGCTGTATGTCTGAGATCTTAATTATTGTGTATCTGGGTGTGGATTTATGTTGATTGTGACTGTTTGGTGTTCTATATGCCTCACTTATCTGCATATCAGATTCTTTCCCCATGTTTGGGAAATTTTCTTCTATTATTTCTGTGAATATTTTATGTATGTCATTTGCATTGACTCCTGCCTCTTCACTGATGCCTATTAATCTTATATTTTTTCTTGTGCATCATCTTGAAGCTGTTGGATTGTCACTTCATGCTGCCTTGTTATTTTTGAAAGTTCTATCCTTTCATGATCACTAATTAAGATCCTGTCCTCAAGGTCTAAAATCCTATCCTCAGCTTCATTTAAGTGGTTTTGCATGCTTTGAATAGAATTTTTTGTTTCTTGGATGTCTATTTGAGTTTGTTACATGAATTCTGCATGTTTTCTATATTGTTCATTCAAGGTTTCAATCAGTTTCCCATGCTTCTGTACTTTTTTCTCCATTTATTCTTTAGCTGCACTCAGCAAATCCTTTACTAAGGTTGTTATTTCTGTCTTTACATGGGAGAGTACTTCTAATTTGATTTCCTTTATAGCCTCATGGAGTTTTTTTTTTAATTTTGTTCCCTATCTTTTTAGAGATTATTGGTGTGTTACTTCTGGGATCCTCTATTTCAATATCTCCTGCTCTTTCTTCTGGTGAACTAGATATTTGATACTGTATTTTGCTTTTTTGTTTTGCCATTTTCACTCTGCCTAATGTTTTCTATGTGTAGGAGGAGGTCACCCACACTCTTCAGACTCATCAAGGTCTTACAGTTAGTTGGAGGGGGCTTTACTACTGGCTTTTACCCACTGTACACCTCTATTTTAGGGGCATACTTACCACACTGACACAGTTAATCTGCTGTAGTCCAAGGTTTACCACCTGGGAGCTAAGTTCCAAGTTTTTTCCTTGCGCTGGGATTCCACCAGGGTACATGGTCAGGGCCTGAGGCTGGAATCTGGGTCCTGCTCACTGCTTGGAGTTTGCTTGGCATGGCCCAGTTGGGCCCCATCCCTGTGTGTGGCATGGGGTGGTCTCGGATGCAGTACATGGTCTTACTGCCTGGAAGCAGGCTCAAAGTCCCTTTCTGTGCACTGGGATTCTGCTAGAGGACACAGTCAGGGCCCAAGGCTGGGTTCTGCTTGCTGCTTGGTGTTCACTGAGTGTGGCCCGGTTGGGCCCCCATCCCTGTGTGTGGCCAGGGTGGTCTCCAATGCAGCACATGGTCTTACCCCATATGCTGTTTTTGACTGGTTTCTGTCTGTACATTTTATCCATTATTGATGTACAGTATCAAGTTTTCTTATTACTATCATATTGCTGTGTTTATCTGTTGAATTTTGTATTTACCTTATGTATTTTATCTAATTTTATAACTGTTACACTTTACTGGTAGATTGGTGCTTTGGGTATTAACTAATAGCCCCTGTCTCCTCTGATAGTTTTTTAACTAAAGCCTTTGTTATGTTACTAATTCAGGTACCCATCCTCTCTCACTTTTTATTTACATGTGCACAATATCCCATTACTTTGAACCTATGTGTATGCTAATAGCTAAAGCAATTCTCTTGTAGGCAGTATATGTGCACTTTAACTTCTTAATCTATTCAGCCACCCTCTATCATTTGATTGGGAAGTTTAATCCACATTTAACATAAAGACTGATAAAGAATTACAGTCTCCATTTTGTTCATTGGTTTCTGTTTTATAATTCTTTTTCTCTTTTTGGTATGTTCCTATTTGTTTATTTTTGTGATCATACTGCTTGGGTTCCCTTCTTTCTTATGTGTTTTTTTCTCTATAGGTATTTACTTTGTGATTCTTATGAAACTTACAATGAAAAAAATCTAAGTATTACAATATTTTAAGATGGTGATAACAATTGCAATCCCATACAAAACTCTGCATTTTACCTTCCTTTTCCCCATGTTTTGTTATTGATGTCAGATTTTATATGTTCTTACACTGTATATTCCATAACAATTTTCTTATAGAAGTTATATTTATTATCTAGACTTTGTATACATATATTTTACACTATAATTGAAAATGATTTTCACATCTCTACAATATTAAAATATTCTGCATTTATCTATATATTTATTTACCTTTGCAAGGGAATGTTATACACTCATATACTTTCATGTTGGTATTTATTGATATTTCCTTTCACCTTGCCAAACTCTGTTTATTATTTTTGTATGGTATGGTTAGTGGTTATGAACTCTCTCATATTTTGTTTTTTTAGGAAATTGTTTATTTCTTCATTAGTGAAAGATAGTTGTATTTGTAGTATTTTTGATCAGCACCGTTTTCTTTCACCAGTTTGAGTTTATCCTTCCATTCTCTCTGTTGTATAAGGTATCTGTTGAGAAATTCTCTGATAGACCCATAAGGATTTCCATATGTGTGATTAGTCAATATTCAATTGCTACTCTCACAATTTTAGATTTTTGACTTCTTAATTTTATATATGGGCATAAGCCTTTTGTTTTAATGCTATTTTTTGGATCTTTTTGGTTTCTTGAGTCTGAATATCTGTTTCATTCCTCAGTTGAGATTTAACAATTGTTTCTTAAAATGCTTAGTTCCTTTTTATCTCTTCTTACCCTTCTTAAATTCTCTCACTGTATATGTTTTTTCCCCAAGACCCATAAACATCTCACAAGTCCCACAAATTCTTCACAGTGTGCCTTTCTTCATTCAGCAAGATGCATTTAAGATTCATTGAATCACTAGCCTACTCCTCTCTTTTTCTGAATAAGAATTGTATAGAATCACAATATTTGCTTATCTATTATTTTCTAGAGTTTATTTTTATTCTACACAATACATAGTGATTATGAAAAATGTTTTCTTAAATACTTGCATTACAGAGTTTCTGTCAGCATAACTGCAATGGTCAACACATTGTGTCAACTTGAGAAGTTTTGAACAAATTTTTTTTTTGTACTGGGGATTGAACTCATGACAAGGCATGAGGCAGGCACTTAAGCCACTGAGCTAAATCCCCAGCCTGAAGTTTATAAATTTAGCTAAGCAATTCATCAGGGGACTAATGGGTCCTTGCTTTTTTTTTATTTTAAAGAAAATAAAACCAAACAACAAAACAGATTAAAGCTAATCAGAGAAGAACAATGAAAGTGATACAGGACTTCAAAACTAGATAATAGGAAATCAACAATGGCTACCACATTGTTTCTTCAAAATAGCTGTCCATACCATCAAACAAAACAGAATAAACCAATCAAAACAAACCAATGAAAGCATATTTTAAAGAGAATAAAACCAAACAAAATAAAATAGAATAAAGCCAATCAAAATAAAACAATAAGAGTGATACAAGATTTCAAAACAAGATAACAGGAAATCTACAATGGCTAATATAATACCTCATGTTATCTTGAAGATTGCTGCCCATGCCATCAGACACAATAAAATCAAACAAAGCAGAAAAGAATAAAACCAATCAAAATAGAACATTGAATAAAACAAAACAATAAAATATAAGAAAACAAAACAATGAAACAATATTGGATTTCAAAACCAAGACAGAAGGAAATCCAACATAGTTGCTGCACTGCATATTGTTGTTCTCTTACTAGATGATCAGCCTACCAACCAGCCTTAGGCTTGCAAAATCAATGAACAATACAAGCATTCAGTAACTTTTGTACTTCAGTTGCTAACAACTCAACCTGTTCTCTGAAACAGCCAGTTGCTTGGTGGGGCAGGTGAGATTCTCATCTCCCAGCCTGTATGATTGTCGGTTCACAGGAAGGGCAAACTGGCTTCTTGTTTCTCCTCCCAGGCCCTGCATGACTTGTGTCAGCTCACAGGAAGTGCAAATTGGTTCATGGTCCTCACTTTATAAACACCCTTATCCTGTGCAAAAGGAGTGCAAGGAGGTGGTGTGAACCATACTCCAATACTCCGGCTCCAACATAGCAGGTAGCCTCCTTGCAGTATAAGGGAGGAAACAGATTTGCTTCTCTCCATTTTCTGCTCTTGTTGTTTTTGCTGTCTTCTACCATTATCACCATGCCACCCCTCCCTGAATCCTGATTATGAACTGAAACTTCTGCAAACTGTGAGCTAAATAAACCTTCCCTTCTTTAACTGTGCGTGTTGGGTATTTTGTCTCAGCAATTAGAGAAAAGTAACTAATACAAAAAGTTTTTGGATAATTTGGCATAACAGAACTGTAATTGATAGATCAAATTATAATTGCATGCTAAATTAAAAAACTACCTAATTGTTTTCCCAAAAGGAGTTATCATTTGGCATTCTAACAATCAGTGATAGTGCTAATTCTTAGTAATTAGTGGTATTTAATTGCAGTTTTAATTTATTTCCCTAATGACATGTTATGTTAAACTAAATCTTTTCATATGTGTTCCTTATTTTTGAAATGCCTGTTTGTCTTCTATACTTTTCTCAATTGTTTTTCCATTCTTTGTTATTTCCATAGTTGCATAACATCTATCATATCAACTTGTTAAATGCTTTTAGTTTATTAACATAGAACTTGTTATTGGGTATTTTGTCTAATTCAAAATTCAGGAAGTATGCTCAATATAATATTTTTCCAAATTGCTTCTTTCTGTCATCCACTTCTTACTACTTTGTCATAATTCTAAAAGCAAAATTATGAAATCAAAATATGAACAGCAATATTACTATGTGATAAAATATAAATATTTTTTGGTTTCATACCATTTCCCTAAGTTACTCATTTGAAACACCAAGTGACATAAACTGTAACCTATGTAAGAATATGCATGGTATTGTTTTTATTTTATTTTTCCCCTAAAAACAGTATCACAATTATAACATTTTCAAGGCATTAATTTAAAACAAGAATAGGTAATTTTCCACATCTAGCATGCCATTTAAAATTCATGTTTGAACCTCAGTATAGAAATTGATCCAGGAAATTGTAATATTGGAGCTTTTTAAAGCAATGTTGAAACTCTTTTAAAGGCTGAGCAACACAGAGTGATACTTAACAGAATCCATACAAAGTGCTTCTCTTCTGTTTTGGAGAAAATTGAGAATAAGATTTATACCTTGAGAAGAGAATCTTCAAATCACTATTTTAAATGAGTTTACTCTAATTTTTAAATTTTGAAAAAGTTAGATTTTTGACACTTTTAAATTAAATCTTGCTAGGCATTGTGATGAATGTTTGTAATCCCAACACTTAGGAGGCTAAGGCAGTAGAATTGGTGTGAGTTTGAGGCCAGACTGGGCTACATAGTGAGGTCAAGACCAGACTCAAATATGTTGGTGTGCCTCCATCTCCTAAAAAAATTAAATCTTTCCACTTTTAAATTTTAGAATACTTTTCATAGTTTGGTTAAGGTAATCAAAATATTTTTATTATGATAAAATACACATAATCTAAACATTATTTTGTTTTGTTTTGTTTTTGAGGCAGGATCTTGCTGTGTACTTCAGGTTGGCCTTGACCTTACTATATAGCTCAGGCTGGCCTCAAACTCATGACAATATTCCTGCCTCAGCCTGCTGAATTCTGGAATCACAGGCATATGATACCACATCCTGTGATTTTGATCATTTTTTGAGTATACAGTTGAGTGGCATTAAGTATATTCACATGATGATCTACTTTCACTGTCATGCATCACCTACACTTTCTCTTTTTCCTGAACACAAACTATACCCATCTAACAGACCTCCCCAGTACCCTTTCTTTGACCTTTTGGAATGCATTTATTTTCTGACTCTATCAATTGGACTACTCTTTTATTATTTTAAAGAGAACAAAACAAAACAAAACAGAATAAAGCAAATCAGAACAGAACAATGCAAGCAATATAAGACTTCAAAACAAGACAACAGGAAATTAGAAATGATTACCATAATGTCTCTTATTTTCTTCAAAATTGAGGTCCATACCTTTACTCATAATAAAATCAAACAAAACAAAATGGAATAAAACCAATCAAAATAAAAGAATGAAAGCATTTCAGGACTTCAAAACAAGATAATAGGAAATCAACAATGGCTACCATAATACATCCCATTGTCTTCAAAATAGCTGCCCATACCATCAGACACAGTAAAATCTAAAACAACAAGGCTCCAACCTAACAAAATTATGGAAATGATGCAAGAATTCAAAACAAGATAATAGGAAATTAACAGGGGTTATCACTTTCCTTTTTAGGTATTTCCTTCCCTATCAATTTCATAATATCTATTGTACTTTTTGGACCGCACTAACTCCTTCAGTTTTTTATGCTAGAGAGATAACTTGATGTTCACCCATATGAGTCCAAACCATTTCGCATATGAGCATGATCTCCACTTGCATCCATTTACCTACAAGAGCCTCAACATTATCCTACTTTTAGCAGAAGCCTGCATCAGGGGTAGGCTGCCCAGAATCTCCACCTTGGGCCCAATCTGCCTCCGGGAACTTAGCAGAAGCCTGCATCAGGGGTAGGCTGCCCAGAATCTCCACTGTGGGCCCGCCCTCCCTCTGGGAATTTAGTGGAAGCCTGCATCAGGGGTAGGCTGCCCAGAACCTCCACCGTGGGCCTGCCTTGCCTCCAGGAACTTAGCCAAAGCCTGCATCAGGGTAGGCTGCCAGGAAGCTCCACCGAGGGCCCACCCTGCCACCTGAAACTCAGCGCAACCCTTCCTCAGGGGTAGAAGCCTCCCCTGTAGGCCTGCCCTGCCACTGGGAACATCAAGGAGGCCCACCCAAGACTGAAAACTGCCCCTGGACTGCTACAGATGGGCCTGCCCTCCCACCTGGAACATCAGAAGATCTCAGCGGGATCCAGTTAGTGTGAGAAAATTTGGAACTTTGCTCCCAGGTGGTGAACTTTGGACTACACCAGATGGACTGTATCAATGTGGTGAGAATACCACTAAAATAGAGGTGTACAGCGGATCAATAGGGCCAGTAGTAAAAATCACCTCCAACTAACTGTAAGACTTTGGTGTGTCTGAAAGAGTGTGTGTGATCCCCTCCTACACATAGAAAACACCAAGCAGAGTGAAAATGACAAAACAAAGAAGCAAAATGCAGTCTCAAACATATAGTTCACCAGAAGCAAGTATAGGAGGCATTGAAATAGAGGACCCCAAAAGTAACACACCAGGAATCTGTGAAAAGATAGCCAGTGGGGGAAAAAAAAAACTGCATCAGGCTATAGAGAAAATCAAATTAAAAGTAGTCTCCCATGTAAAGATAGAAATAACAATTTTAGTAAAGGAGTTGTTGAATGCAGCTAAAGAAGGACTAGAGAAAAAAGTACATGAGCATGGGAAACTGATTGACACTTTGAATGAACAACATAGAAAACAAGCAGAATTCATGAAACAAACTCAAAGAGACATCCAAGAAACAAAAAAATAAATTGAAAGTGTGCAAAATCGCCTAAAGGAAGCTGAGGATAGGATTTCGGACCTTAAAGACAGGATCACATTTAGTGATCAGGAGAGGATAGAACTTTTAAAAATAACAAAGCAGCATGAAATGACAATCCAGAAGCTTCATGATGATGCCAAGAGCAACAATATAAGAATAATGGGCATTAGCGAAGATACAGGAGTGCAGGCAAACCACATACACAAAGTATTTACAGAAATAATAGCAGAAAATTGCCCAAACATGGGGAAAGAATCTGATATGCAGATAAGTGAGGCATATAGAACACCAAACAGTCACAATCAACATAAATCTACACCCAGACACATAATAATTCAGATATAAGAAATACAGTATAAAAACAGAATATTAAAAGCTGTCAGAGAAAAGACACAACTCACCTATCAGAGAAAGCCCATTAGAATCACAGCACACTTTTCAGCACAAACCCTCAAGTCAAGAAGAGCTTGGAGTGAGGTATTTCAAGCCCTGAAAGAAAACAATCTTCAACCCAGACTGATGTACCCAGCAAAATTTTGTTCAAATTTAATGGAGAATCAAGATACTTCCATGACAAAGAACAACTGAAGAAATCCATGTCCACCAAACCAACCCTAGAAAGAGTACTGAAGGACATACTAGACAGAGATAAAAATGACCACAATCCCCAAAACAACAACAGAAAGAAACGCCCAGGTAGGATAAGCAATTAAATAAGAGGTAAAGCAGAAAGAAACAACTGGAACGTAACATGGCAAAGTCGAGCCAGTACATATCAGAGCTATCCATAAATATAAATGGCCTCAATTCACCTATAAAAAGAAATAGATTGACAGAATGGATCAAGAAACAGGACCCCACAATATTCTGTATCCAAGAAACACATCTGACCCAAAAGGAAACTCATAGATTAAAAGTCAAAGGATGGAAAACAGTATTCCATGCAACAGGAACCCAGAAAAAAGCAGGGGTAGCTATTCTATTTGCAGACTATGTGAACTTCAAACCTAAAATGATTAAAAGAGATAGAGAAGGTCACTACATACTTATTAGTGGTAAAATTCAAGAGGAAGAACTAACAATTATAAATATATATGCGCCAAATACAGGAGCACCCAACTATATAAGACAGATATTAATGGACATGAAAAACCAAATACACAAGAATACAATTATAACAGGAGATCTTAACAGCCCATTGTCACAAACAGATAGATCACTAGACAAAAATTCAGCAAAGAAATAACAGAACTGAATCATACCTGATAGCAATTGGACTTAGTAGATGTTTACAGAGTATTCCACCCAACCACATCAGAATACACATTCTTCTCAGCAGCACATGGGACATTCTCCAAAGTAGACCATATATTATCCCATAAAACATTCTTATATAAATGCAAAGGTATTGAAATCATACCATGCATAGTATCTGACCATAGTGCACTGAAATTGGAAGTTAATGGTAAAAGAAATTGTAAAACCTGCATAAATACATGGAAATTAAATAACAGCCTTTTGAACAACCAATAGGCTACAGATGAAATTAAAGAAGAAATAAAACAATACCTACAATTCAATGAAAATATGGAAACAACATATTGTAATCTGTGGGATGCAATGAAAGCAGGCTTAAGAGGGAAATATATAGCAATAAACTCTCATATCAAGAAAATAGAATGAACACAAATAAACAACCTAATGCTCCATTTCAAGTGTCTAGAAAAAGAAGAGCAAGCTAAATCCAAAGCTCATAGAAGAGAGGAAATTGTAAAGATTAGAGCAAAAATCAATGCAATTGAAGCTAAAAAAACAATACAAATAATTAATGAATCAAAAAGCTTGTTTTTTGAGAGAATCAACAAAATTGACAAACCCCAATCAAACCTTATCAAGAGAAAGAAAGAAAAAACCCAAATTCATGCAATAAGAACTGAAAAGGGAGAAATTACTACAGATCCCATAGAAATTCAAAGGATCATGAATATCTACTTTGAAAATCTCTACTCACATAGAGTGGAAAACACAGAGGAAATGGACAGATTTCTAGAAACATATGAACTACCAAAGCTCAACCAAGAAGTTATAGCAATTTTGAAAAACCCAATATCAACAATTGAAGTTGAAAATGTAATTAAAAGCTTACCACCAAAGAAAAGTCCAGGTCCTGATGGATTCACTGCTGCATTCTGCAAGAAATTTAGAGATTTGATGCCAGTACTCCTTAAACGCTTCAACAAAACTGAGAAAAAAGCAATCCTCCCTAAATCTGGAGGCAAGTATTACTCTGATACCAAAACCAGAGAAAGATCCAACTAAAAAAAAAAAAAAAAGAACTATAGGCCAATTTCACTAATGAACATTGATGCAAAGATTCTCAACAAAATACTGGCAAATAGAATGCAGCAAATCATCAAGATTATACATCATGACCAAGTGAGGTTCATTCCAGGAATTCAGGGATAGTTTAACATACACAAATCAATAAATGTAATACACCACATCAACAGAGCCAAAAACAAAAACCACATGGTCATCTCAATAGATGCAGAAAAAGCTTTCGACAAAGTCCAACACATGTTCATGATAAAAACCCTTCAGAAACTCGGAATACACGGCGTCTACCTCAACTTTATAAAGGCCATCTATGACAAACCAACAGCCAACATTATACTAAATGGACAAATACTGAAAGCTTTCAATTTAAAATCAGGAACAAGACAAGGATGTCTACTAACACCACTTTTTTAAAATATAGTTCTGGAAACACTAGCCAAGGCAATCAGACAAGAGAGAGAAATAAAAGGAATAAAAATAGCAAAGGAAGAAGTTAAATTATCACTATTTGCAGATGACATGATACACTATATAGAAGACCCAAAAAACTCCACTAAAAGACTGCTAGAGGTAATAAACAAGTTGAGTAGTGTAGCTGGATACAAAGTCAATGCTCAAAAATCAATAGCATTCCTGTACACAAACAAAAAACTCACTGAGAGAGAAATTAGGGAAATATCACTCTTTACAATAACATCTAAAAAAATGAAATACTTAGGAATCAACCTAACTAAAAATGTAAAAGACCTATATGCTGAAAATTATACTATGCTGAAAAAGGAGATTGAAGAGGATATTAGAAAATGGAAGGACATTCCTTGCTCTTGGTTAGGAAGAATCAACATTGTGAAAATGGCCATACTCCCAAAACTGTTATACAGATTTAACGCAATCCCAATCAAAATACTATTGACATACCACACAGATCTAGAGAAAATACTCCTAAAATTCATTTGGAAACAGAAGAAGCTTAGAACAGCAAAGGCAATTCTAGGCAACAAAAGCAAGGCAGGAGGCATCTCAATTCCTGACTTGAAACAGTACTATAAAGCCACAGTGATAAAATCAGCTTGGTACTGGCAAAGAAATAGAACTGAGGATTAATGGAACAGATTAGAAGATGCAAGCACAACTACAAAGACACTCAGCCACCTGATATTTGACAGAGGCACTAAATATGTCCACTGGAAGAAAGATAGCCTCTTTAATAAATGGTGTTGGAAAAATTGGCTCTCTACATGCTGAAGACTGAAACTACATCCATGCATATCACCATGCACAAAATTAAAGTCTAAATGGATCAAAGACCTCAATATTAAAGCAGAAACACTAAATCTACTGGAAGACAAGGTAAATAGAAGTCTTGGAGACATAGGGGTAGGCAGAGAATTCATGAACCAAATGCAAACTGCATGGGAAACACTTCAAAGAATCAACAAATGGGATCTCACATTATTGAAAAGTTTCTGCACTTCAAAGGAAATCACCAACAAAGTGAAAAGAAAACCAACAGAATGGTAAAGAATTTTAACCAGCAACCCCTCAGACAAAGGACTTGTGTCCAGAATATATAAAGAATTGGAAAACATCAATCCCCCCACATTCAAAGACCCTCTCCAAAAATAGGCATCTGAGATGAACACACAGTTCTCAGAGAAAGATATATAAATTGCAAATAAATACATGAAGAAATGTTCACCATCACTGGTCATTCAAGAAATGCAAATTAAAACAGCATTGAGATTCCACCTTACTCCAGAAAGAATAGCTGCCATCAAGAAATCAACTGATAACAAATGTTGGCGAGGCTGAGGGGAAAAAGGAACACTGCTCCACTGTTGATGGGAAGGTAGACTGGTGCAACCATTATGGAAATCCATATGGAGAATTCTCAGAAGATTAAGATTAGAAGCCCCATTCAATCCAGCTATCCCCCTCCTGGGTATTTTCCCCAAAGAACTGAAAAGTTCATATCACAGTGATATATGTGCACCCATGTTCATAGCTGCAAAATTTGTGATAGATAAATCCTGGAAACAACCAAGATGCACATCAACTGCAGAGTGGATGAAAAAGTTGTGGCATTTTTATACAATGGAATATTACTCAGCTATAAAAAAGGATCATCTTGAGGCCTTCATAGGCAAATGGAGACAACTTGAGACTATCTTCATTAGTGAAATAAATAAGAATCATATTTATAAATATCATATTGTGTCTCTAGTGTAAAAAGTAAGTAAGAACTACAAGTGTAATAAAACCAAAATGTGTAATTGCTTTTGTAAAAAAGAGAGGAAAAGAAAGTGCTCTAAGGGATGTAACTGCATGTATGTTTGAGTGTTGTAAAATAGATGACCATATTGCTGAATCTTTGTTGGATCTTTGAGCAGAACTGTTTGTAGTCTGACTGTTTGAATATTTACTATGTACCCTTTAACTTTGTAACTTGAACAACTACATCCAAGATGACAATACGTAATTTACAAATTACTGATTTCTTAGTGGGGCTTTTTCTCATTCTCCTTTTTCTTTCTTTCTTT